>VWYH01005718.1:137280-282798 GCA_013399365.1 Pampusana beccarii
CTCCTAGATGATGGGTCTATTGGTACTACCACCTACCCTTTTTTAAAGAGGACAAAGCCACTTTTCCCACTGAAAGAGCATAGCTTGTAAATCCTTTACTAAAGCATAAAAGAACTTACTCATTGCCAGAAGTACGTTCTACAACTGAAAATGTAAGTTTGTGAGAACTGATTCTAACTAAGGTCTTGACTGCTGTTGCATTAAACATGTGTAATGTGTTATAAAATGAATTATTATTAAAGAAATCATTGCAGTCCAGTTGGCAGTCACATGGTTGTAACATTGAAGACAAAACAGTACTTGTTAAGATGGAGATTTAAAATGTCTTTTCCACGGCATCAAGTGAAGTATATAGTCAAATAGTTTTAAATTGATCTCCAAATAGTAATGAAGATTCATTTAACAGAACAATGTTCTAAAATTAAGAAAAAATGGTTTTAGTAACACGTGCTTATAATTGTAGCTCCTATACCTTGAGAGCATTATGTTTAGTCTGCAATAGCTGCTGTTTTATCTTTATCTCCTCCTGTTTTCTCTCATCTGTGACTCTCTTCTGAAGTGTCTCACCCCTTTGCAGCAGTTCTTTCACTGTGCTCTCATCATCTTCACTCTGATTAAAAAACAAACAAACAAACAAAAAACCCCACATGTAGTGGGCGCTTTAACTATTACTTAAGTACTAGGAGACACAGACACATAAAAACTACACTTCCTCTGCTAAGGTAATCATCTCACAACTACTTTCTGTTCTACATGGAACATGAAATAGCTTTTACTTGCTTTCTACAACACATGCGGACACTTGAGAACAAGTAGAACAGTACATGAAAACCAACAGATGTTTGATATTAGATTTTACACAGCATCCAGGATAGTAGGATGAAAGCTTTAAAGGCAAGAGCGAAAATACATTTTACTATTAAAAAAAAAAAATAGAAATATCTAAAATATTGTAAAGCACTGTCAGTAGCCAACTGAAATTGCCAGTATGCTAGGAGACTATGTAATTCCTGACCATTTTGTGTATCATCACAATGCAACACAGCAATTTTGGCCAGAAAAATGATACCACCATATTTTTTATGTAGAAGTTTAATCTACGCCACAGCTTCCGGGAGTATATCTCTTGAACCACACTAAATATTTTTTGCAAAGAAAGGGAACAAAGTATGCTAAAGTAGTGGAAACTGCCCTGTCAAACCTGATTCACTTAGAATTTACCACTGCAGTACATACTGCCTTAAATTTTAATTTTCCTGCATTATAAAAAAAGAAAAAATAAGGTACTGTAAAGATTTCTTTCAGCATTGATATTAAAAAAGCTATCTTTGAGCTCCTTTAAAAAAAAAAAAAAGAATATTGCTTATAAAGAAATGTATATTTGGTCTTGATAAGGATTCGCAAAGAGAGGGTCCTAAAGATGAATCTCTCTTATTTGCCAGCCAACAAATGTCATCCCTCTGAAAATCACTCTGGAGAAAACACAGCACAGTGCCAGCAGTAGTGAAGTACATCTGTATTTCACTCCTCTCTTTTTTATTTTCTTTTCTTTTTTCCCTAATATGCATAAATGGTTTTACTGCATGCAGAGAGCAAACATGAGTAATAAAGCTTATCACAGTCACAGAAACTATTTACTATAAACAGTCAAATCAAATCTGTTAAGAACTAATCGGCAAGTGGCATTTCTTTCAATTGTCATTGCCTAGTATTTGTTTTTAGTGAATGTCTTCTTTTACTATATTGCCCATTTGGATACATCATTCTGAGTTTTCTTGGTCTCTATATTGCTACAGATACAGAGATTTTAATATTCATTCACTACTCTGTAATATTGCTGGTACTAGTATAGGACCTGTAGATAATATTCCTGTTTTCTTCATATTTTCACAGCAGTCAAAATATGTTTTTCTTATAAACTAGCAATTAATTTATCACTAAACCTTTAAGTTAATGCTGACTTGGGAGTTTTTGCTTTATAATATATTAGCATAGTAAAATTCTGTCCAAGTCATATCTAAAGATTCTAACACAAATATAGAAGTTTCTAATTTTCACTCAGTTTTTTTAATCTCCCTGCCTACTTTACTCAGACTTCCATTTCAACCAAATTACCATATCTTTATTGAAGTCCTCCTCTTTCAGATTCACCCCCTGCTGAATTTCAGCCTCCAGTGGTTCAAGCAATTTTTGTATATCGAAGTCAAATTGCTCCAATTCCTTTGAAGGAATGAAGGGCTAAAATGGGAGAAATACAAAGAATATTTATTTAAATAACATACTTATTAGAAACATAAGTGAAAAGAGACATCTGTTCTACCTCCCATTGTTAAAACAATGGTAGACTTGCCATCATGTGGAAAAATATCTACACCATACAACTAAAAGTACCCAAAGATGCAACAAAGATAAGTACTTAACTATAGTAGAATTTCCATATAAGAAAACATAAGAATTCTATCATGAGTTAAAACAAAGAAAACCAACCAAACAAAAATCTCACGTTTCTGTGTGAGAACAGGTTCAGATAAACAGTATAACATTAAAAAATTGTCTAAAACATTAAATGTTGACACTACTTTTCTACATCTGGTTTGTCAGAAATCACTCACCCAGCAACAAGCAATCCATTCAGATGAAAAACTACCTACTACTACCAACTGAGAAAAATTTCATGGTAATTTGTTTCAGTGCTTTGAAATCATTGCTTTCTCACAAAGAACAACAAAAATGCCAGGTGAATTATACAAACCAAAAGACAGATAATCTTTGTATAAGATATTCCCCAAAAATATTTTGTAACATATTAAAAAATAAAAAAATCAACAACGAAACTAAAAGAGCTGTTTCCAAAATGCCTTAGCAAAAATTCAGGACCAAAAACCCTCAAACAAATCTGACAGAATTCCTTCAAAATGAATCACACTATAATTATAGTGCTTTAGTTTAGCCTTCAGTTTTAAATCTAAAACAAGCGGCACTTATTAAAAATAATACAGCACGCTTTATCTACCTGATGCCTGTGGATAGTTTAATGTGCAATATGCAATGCATTTATCAAGTGCATTGCAAAGGATCAACAGAGAAAGCTTTAAATGCAAGAACAAGCAGCAAATGATTGGTTATTCATGCATAAAATTAAGATTTAAAGGTAATTAATGCTTTATGATGTTCTAGGAACTCCTGGACATATAACTGTCTTCTTGCTAAAGACATAAACACATTACATTTTAATCAGTTGTCTTTAATCTTCCCTCCAGTACAATGGGTATTTCTTTCAAAGCAAAGGTTTGTAATGATGATGATAACAATCAGACTTAATCAGCTAAAACAAGAGAGACTAGACATCATATATTCTCATCTGATCCACAGATGACCCAGGAGAATAAGGTCAAAATGCCTTAATTGTATCTAGTTGATTGTTTTAATGATGAAGATTTTGTGCACTTATGAACACTGATGGAAATACAACAATGTATGATATTTGTGGAGAATAATACTATGTTCACAAATTTTCTTTAAGAAGCTCAGAATTACACTCAGCAAGCACTTCAACTGAGGTAGAGATAGCAAACTGCTACACAGTAAGTTATTCTCAAATGCTCTGAAGGTTGTCTTCAAAAGTACTTAAATCTCAATAAAAGACAAATCAGCTAATAAAATTGGAATATTAAATTACTAATCTCTGAGAAGTGCTAAAAGCAGCAACAAAAAGAAAAAATGAAGGAAAAATACTAAACAAAATTCCAATAATTTAATGATGTTAAAAGACCACTTGAAAATGTTAAATCTCATTTTAGGACACAATGAATATTTTGGTAATTAAGGACACAACAATTACATACTACCATTTACTGAATTCACAGGTCATTTCTTATGCACTTCACTGTTGTATTGATAACTTAGTATTTGAAAAAATATAGCTAACTTGAAAACAAATGAGAATTGATTGAAAACAGATTATGAGAGCTCACTGTCATCTTGAATTGATATTTTCATGTTATTCACCAAGTGTATAAAAAAAACTACAAACACTTAGGAAGCATAATATCACCTCATAAGAATTATAATTTTTCAGCCCATAAAGCAGAAATCATGACTAAGGGAAGGGCAGTTACCTACATTATACCAGTGGACAAAACGTGGCACCCAGCAGTTTAATCCTTTACCCAAATGCATACAGCAAGTCAGTAGAACCACCAAGAATTCAGACAAGCCTTTTTTTCCCTATCTTATATAATACCTGTAAGTATAGACATTGCTTGTAAATCATACCCTGGTTGTCCATTCCTCAAGGTCCTGGAAAATGTCCTCTAAATTCTAATGTACTGTTAAAATTATGTGCTGCACTTATTTCTCTCATCTTGCCAGGTACATAATGTATAAAGCTTAGGGAGGTGCTGCCATTACAGTTCATCTTGCCTGTACAATCATGAATGGGAGAACACCTGAGAGAAAAGTTTGCCAGGTGGAAGACGTTTGCAGGCTGTGTTCTGAAGATACTTCATCTTGATAAACATCTTTTCCCTCTTCTTTGAGTGAGCCCACAACATGCAATGCGAACAGTTAATCCATGATAAACCACCTATAGGCAGTCTCATTGCTCCTTAAGACAAGTGATGAATTCACACAACCCTATCAAAGGCTGCACCAGCCCTGTATGCTTACACTGCAAGGTAAAAATGAGAAGGCAATCCAGACTGGAAAGAGCAGATGTTCAGAACAAAAACGTCACACAACACAGTTGTTTGGGCTTTGTGCCAAGATGTTCTCTGTCTACAGTTTGTACTTCTGTAAGAAGTAACTGAGAAACACACTGGAATGGCTGAAGTACTACTGTGGCCAATGGGACGGGGAAAAAAAAAGATATGATCTTTATTCATAGGACATACTCTTTTCTGTTCAGAAATGAAACTTAAA
The DNA here is from genome assembly GCA_013399365.1 of Pampusana beccarii. Taxonomy (NCBI): domain Eukaryota; kingdom Metazoa; phylum Chordata; class Aves; order Columbiformes; family Columbidae; genus Pampusana; species Pampusana beccarii. The sequence continues at coordinate 142,201 of VWYH01005718.1, forward strand.
TAAACTCAAATATCCACAAAGAATGTGGTGGTTACACAGGGTATTGAGCCCTGTGTAAGCCCTGAACAGCTAATGAAAACAATGTCTCTTTGCTTATGCTTTTTGCAAAGCTTATTTTCTGCTCTGCCCCTGATCCGCTGTGCATTCACTTCCAGTACTGTTACACTAGCCAGAAAAAAGAGTTAAGATCAGGGTTCACGCATTCCAATTATCCTACACACCAACCCGTACAGCTGCCTGCTTTAATCTGCCAAATAGCTCTCTACAATAAAGGCAGCAAATACAATTCAGAAGCCATAAGTAAAAATTACCTAATCCATGCTGAATTCAGATTCAGTTGTCAAACTAGTTGTACAGATGAGCAGATGAATTATAATTGATACAATCTGTGTATATCTGTCTTTCTATCTGTGTATCGCCAACCCTGGTGATTCACAGCCTCATAAGAAAAGACTGTGTGCATTTAATGAAAAATTAGCCCCCAAAAGCCAATCTAAGTTTAAAAAAAGGCTACTCCTACTTTAAGAAGATTAAGAATCTTACTGATTCCCAGATGTTGCCCAGTCTTTATAAGTTAATGAAGTAAGTAATCATTGTTACATTCATAGGAAGTCAGAGAATACTTCTAATTGTGAAACAATGAAAAAAGACCTTAATGCCAAAAAACCCCAAACCTTCACACTTAAAAAAATATTATTGCTATTTTTTTCCTTTAAAAGTTTATTTTTTTGAGAAACTGCAGCCTGCTATGTAGTTGTAATTGTGCACCTTACATAAATACCATAAATACCATTTTGTATGCATCTCCATACGGTCCTCCTACCTTTCCACTCTTAATTCTTTGTGATAAAGTTGCAAACCGCTGGTTGAGCTCTGACAGTTTAGGCTCTATTATTTTCCTGCAGTGATCTCCATGGTTTGTCATCAAGTCTACTGCCTGGGCACGCACAGAGTCCACCTTTGGATGCATGTCATTCAGCTCAGCCTTTAAGCGCTACAGTCCGTGAGCAAGAGACAGGGCTTGAAGTTAGTAATAAATGCAAAGAGAGAGAAAGAGAGAGAGAGAGAGAGAGTGTGCAAAGGAATAGGGAGCAAAACCACAAAGCAAATTCAGAGAACTGCGCATGTGTGTAAGTCCAGTCGAAATACATTAGATAACATTCGCATTCATATTCCTCAATTTTATATTAGGAATGTATCTACATGTCTGGTTTAATATCTCCTAGAATAAATTAATGGTGAACATTATTTCTAGGCAGGTTCTCATCTGCAATAATACAATCCTCAGCATATTTCAGGGTATGTTATATTATTTTATTTTATGCTAAATTATTTTATTTTTAGAAGAGCTACTAACTCATGTATTATAGAACTGTATGTCTAGTTGTTGCTTTCATTACTGTTCATGCCCATAGTCAAAGCAGGGAAAGAAGACACAATTAAAATCAGTGGGAATTTTTTCCATAAATCTATCACAAATTACAAAAAACTGAGGGCAAATAACTTATTTCTCTACAACAGTAATCTTAACAGTAGATCCCAGTACAGGCAGAGGCCAAAAAAGATAGCCAGGCATTCAGGAATCGTAAACAGAGGGAGGCCTTAAGAATTACATTTCACTGCCTGTATGAAATGCCTTTGTGCAACACAAATATATATACCTGTATTGATGGCAATTGTACTTTGTACCTGATGGTGGCAAAATTGTTCATTCAGTTATAAAAGTCTGTTCTGTAATCCTGCTGAGATCAATGAGGCATTGATTTATGCTCTGCATTGGAATTTGTAAAGTTTTGCTTTAGTAAATGGTATCATTATGCTAGAGCCAGCAATATAATTCTGATTTCGATTTGCAGACTGTTCCTCAGATAGTATGTACTGACCATGGAGTTCAATATAAAGTAAAACTTCACACTGATTTCAGAAAAAAAAATATCAATACAGATAATAATTCTAAGTTGTTTAATCTTAACAAAGAAGATACTTTAAATGAGATATTTTAAAATTAATATCTATCTTGCAAGTTAGTTTTTTATCAGTTGGTCAAATGATACAATGAGTCATTACAAAATCTTCTGATCAATACACTAACCCATTATTATACAGCTAGTTCACCACACAATATTCTTGTCTGTAGTCGTCTGGCACCAACACAAACAATGTTTATAAAACTAAACCACTCATAAGACAGAGATATCAAACACAGATACCATAGATATCAGAAAAGTATCACAGAAAAACAGAAAAAGAATTAAAAATGAAGGACATGGAAAAAAAGGATTCAGTTCGATCAAATGTGTCTAAGGACTATTTTCCAGCAAATACAGGTTTAGTAAGTTGCTGTTCTACTCACCAGGAAGTCGCCAGGACTTGCAATAACATACCTGGTTTTATTTCTGCAGGGATTTAACTTTTGCAATGCAGTGCAAATTTAATAAGTAATCTACAAGCTGCCAGAGAGTAGCTTTATCACAGAAAAAAATAGTGTTAATAAATTTGTGATACCTTTCAAAATATGCTGGTTTCGACACATTCCTTTTTAGAATAAAATTAATGCTTTCCAGAAAATCACATTTTTTTTTACCTTAAGACTTTCCTCTTTTTGCTGGGGCTTTTGTTTATCAGATTCATCCAACAGTATTTCAGCACGATACATCCAAGTTGTGACATTAGCTACATTCTGATCAAAAGCCTCCATGTGCTTTTGATATTCCTGTATGTGGAAAAGGTAAATACTGCATACAAAAAAAGTAATCAGAACTGAAATAATAGCTGTAATTATGCCAACTGTGGCAAACATGCTTATATTATGAAATTGTTTATTTTCTACAGTAACTGCTTGTTTTGTGAAGCATAGAATCTGTTGTTTGTTTGCTCTCACTTTATAGATTATGTTGCTTTAAAAAGACATTTTAGGAGAAGGGAAAGCTTCCAAAGTGACAGGCAGGAGGGTGAGGGAGTCACAGTGAGATGCAGGTGCGTGCAGCTCAGCCAGGCTGCTGAGAGGAACAGGAAGCTGACAGCCAGGTCTACTGGAGGTGGAAGGAAGAGTTTCCCAAGAACTAGGTGCAGAACTCATTTCAGAAAGCCGCTGCACTGATTGAAACTAATGTGGAAACAAGGATGCACTTGGAAAGTCACAATCAAAAATGAGAGATTTGTATATAAAACTTTTATTTTCATTTCACCTAAATTCTCAGCTTTGAGACTCTGCTTTGTAAAAAGATATTCTAGTGGATATTCTGATAAATATTTTTTTTTGTCTGTAATTTAAAAACCTTCATTCTGTTTCCTGAGCTTAGAAGAATGTGGTCTACGTGTATCCACCTCAGAATTCCAAGTGAACTATGTGTAGTCTGGCATAATACTAAGCAATACTTTTTTTGTGGCCAAAAGGAACTTCTCAATTCAGTTGTTACTACTTGTACACTACTAAAATATCCATATTCAGTCTGTGTTTACAAGTTTGCCAACTGTGGCAAACACGCATACATTGCAAAAATAAACTTATTCATTTTATACAGTAACTGTAGAATACAAAGCAGAGAGAAAGTAGAGGAGTATATAACTATACTAGTATATAAGTTCCATTATATGTTTCTTCTAATCAATTCCCCATTGAAGCTGAGCACCTATGACATCATATTGAACAAAATGCTTAACTTTTCCAAATAAGACAGGCACTTGCACTTGTATCCTGTGTACAGCCAAGGAAGTCCTGTAGTGATGCTGTACATCCATTGTAGAAACATTTGTAAAGTAGCCACTCTAGTTGACCTCTAGCACATCAAGCTCTGAAAAGTCATGATAAAGGTGAACACACTCCCAAAAACCACTTCAGCTTCTTTGGGTTGAAATTGCATTCCCATTTTCTTAGCACTTGACACAGCATACAAAATTTCCCAAAACATTCTGCCAGTCAAATAGTTAAGACTCTTGCGTGTTTAAGGGTTCAAGCTGTCATCTCTTCATAGCAGAATTAATTTTAAGGGAGAATGTAGTTACGTGATTATCGGCAGTTCAAAGTAGCTGGGGCTCCTGAATCTGAATCAAATGTGGTTTAGGGATTTTACTTTGGATTAAGTTAAATCTGGTGCCCTTAACTAAATATCCCCAACAAAACAGGCACCACAAAACATGCACATCATGCAGTTCTGAAAGACCAAATCATAGTCCTTAAGCACATTAGCTGTGCACCCTGAGCTTCTGATTTACTTGCCTCTGAAATGAATCTAGTTCACACACACTAAAGCTATCCTGTGGACCAAACCAACACGCAAATGAGGACTTAGTTCCCAAACGTACTATTGCAAACAGAAATGGTAATGCAGCCAAAAGCAGCTGAGGTTGTTGGTATCAATATCAAGACTTATTCAACTCATTTGACTGTTTCTTTCACTTATCTGTATTCACATATTTTGGGTCCTTAGGGAGAAATTGCATTTCATCCATCAGGAAAAAGAAACCAAAACAACACCCATCCAGGAACTACTGAGGCAGACAGGAATGGGAAGCACTGACAATCAAGACCCCACAGAGCCATCACTCTGTAAGCTGTCAGATTGTTGAAGTATATACAGCATACTAAATGACAATCAATATGATTGTCTGTGTACCTATGAATTCAATAAGTGTAGTCCGAGGCACCAGAAGAAGCATCCTATAAAGCTGAGCACCTACCACTGGGCATCAACATTTCCGCTGGGTGAACAAATGTATTTTCCTTACCAGTAACAGATTGAACCATTCCTCAGCACGTGAAGTTACAGCTATCCAATTACTGTTCAGGAGGCTGAGTTTATCCTCCACCAGCCTTTCCTCTCCTTTCAGCACTGTCTTCAAATTCTCTCCTAAATCACTGATGCTCTTAAGATGGACCTGGCGTTTCTCAATCTCCTTCCGTGTTGCCTACATGAGCAGAATAAAAAATAAAAGTTCAGGAAATTAAAAATTCTCCACATTAAGAACAAGAAATATCAAAACAACCAGCAAGCTCATGCTAGAACACACAGTCTTGCTTCCTATAGGAAGGGAAAGCATTCTGTGAAGCACAGTAAATAAAAAGCAAATTATATCTCTTTAGCTCTGATAAAAATTGTAAATGTTCTTCACATTCTCACAATCTTTTTGGTAATAGTTTCATTTTTAAAAGTATGCATTGTTTATCATTCCAGTGTTCAAAATATAGTTTTAATATTTAATTATTAAGCAACAATCCACATTTTACAATATTAATATTGAGATTTTAAAAGTTAATTTGCATATAATAAAATGGCATAGTTATCAAATAGCATATAAAGCTTACATAATAAACGGGACAGTAATAAAGCATCATGACATCTTAAAACCTGGAGAACTCCATTGAAAATACTCTGGTAAAATATTTTAATATTCCATTAACATTTTTCAGTGCAATCCTTTTCATTGGAAAACATGTTATTTTCTCCTGTTAGATTTCTTGTTTTCTAACTGTAGAAATGTATCTTTGTGTTACACTCACTTGGGATTTCGCTCTGTGAACTAAAATACTAAAACAAGCTATCATCCATAGCACCTCTAAGCTTGAATGACTAAAAAACATATGCAGTGCTACAAGATCAGATTTCCAGCATCTCCTCCCACCATTATCTTAGCTTGTATAAATTTAGATGATATGTAAGGTCATGTAATTTACTTATTACTCATGTCTTAATATTCATTGCAACATGTGGGAAGTCTAACACCGGGAGAAAATCCCAACATATTTAGACAACATGTAAAGAAGCAGGAATGCTAAATACTGAGATGACACAATGCAGAGGATAACAATCTTGCTGAATACTCAAGGAGAGGCACACATTCCTTACACTTAATATCACATGTAACTAGTTTTATGAGATAAATTTATTTGAACTGCTTGGCACCTGGTAGAAAAGATGCAGTCATATATGATCTCTGCTTGTCAAACAAAGCTCCAACTAGAAATGAAGTGGTCCAAACTGAACACAGACAGAAGTTATGAGAAAAATAAGAACCATCAGTCTCCAGAGGCATTGATTTTTCACAAATAGCTTGGATACACTAGAAAAACCCACACTTGTAATCAAACCACAATAACAATTCTTCCATCTCAGGATCAAAACTGTTACTGCGGTAGAACTACACCTTTACTGCCACCACACTATCTCACCACATCTGTCACGGTCACACATCAGTATGATTTTGTCGATTGTGTGTTGTCAGAGAAAGTAGAATTTTCAGTTTGTAATAAAGACAGTATAGAAATTACTCTTTTTGGTACAACACAATCTTAATAGTACCTAAAAAGTACTTGGTTTATGTTATACTTAAAGCAACACCTCATTTCCTACATCCAATAGAATTAATGATCTAATTTTTTAATGTTATTTCACAGAAAATGTTTTATACTTGCATTTAATGAACTAGTAATTTTCCATATTCAACCAATTTTCTTGAATACAGAGGATTTGTAACAGAACCAAGACAAAACTAATGCAAATTATTAACTATAAACTACAGAATTATAGAATTTGAAATGGACAGCTTAAATTTCAACAAATTCTGGTCAGACTAAAGGAAAAACTTGCCCTCTTCTCGTACAATTTTCTCTGTTTCACAGCAGGTATGAAATGTCATTTAAAAAAAAAAAAAAGAATAAGACAATATAATCTGCCTCCAACTCAGGATGGAAAATTTTATCAGCTTTATTACCTTTGTGAACAATTTACCTCCATTTGGAAAATAATCTCTAAAGTATCTTTATGATGGGTTGTGGTTTCCTTTGTATTTTACAGGTATGAAAACTCAGACCAATTTTGGTATATATATAAAAATACTAATCCCAACTGAAAATATAAACGGACTGATCAGATAATGGTCTATTAAATAAAACTTTCCAAAAGCTGGATGTATAACACCTGGTGTGTAAGAAGAAGTGTAATAGCACTTTGTCTGATCCCATGAGTTGATAATTTCAAAGTAGAGAAATAATGTAAAACAATGACTAGATGCACCTCTGAGCAATATGAATATTAACACTGCTGTGTATTAGAAAGTAAGGAACATAAATAACCAATGAGATAACTAAACAATTGCACTTCCCTCCACCTTCTAAAAAAACCCCAAACATTGAGACCTTCAACACAGCATCACAGTGAAAAAGCCACCTTCTGTGATACTTCAAATATCAATTATTCAAAGTTCTTATGTATAAAATCCTGGACCTACTAAATACATCTGAAAAATTAGCATGGTCTGTAAAGACTGGGATTCCACACTGCATTGTCAAGTAGGACCTCCTTTGTATGATACAATGGGAACTATTGTAGGTAAACTAACAACTTTTTTCAGTTCTTTCACAACTTTGATAACACCCTTTTTTCTTAATATGACATTTCTTCATTATATTCTTCAGAATTCTCTTTCTCTTTTCATTATTACTAGATAGTGACAGTCTACATACACTTTATCCATTGCAATATAAGCACTGATAAATTTTCTGTAATAAAATGACAAAAGGATTGCTACCTATTTTACACCACTATATAGAACACATAAAAAATGTAATTATCCAAGCATATAACTAGGATTATTTCATTAAAACTCAGGCAGTGGCTTTCAAAATTTGTTAATTTTTTAAGAGTAACTTCCAATATTGAGTGAATTGGTCTCCACTCATCTCCTCACCCTGTGTATTCTTAGAAAATAGAAGCACAAATTTCAAACTTAAGGAAAAAAAAACCAACAACTTCCTGGATTTAAACTCCCTTTTGGTTGCCCTAATATCAGATTGCATTTCAGCTGTGAATTTATTTGAAAGTATGTACGAAAGATGTAGAATTTCTATTTTAGCTACAGAATCAAAAGTAGCTTTGTAGTACAGCTACAATAGTTTAGAAAGAGCTACAGAAGTAGCAGAAAGAGACAAGACCAGCTGAGCTTGCTTTATAGCAGTCCCTACCACCAAAACCTCAGGAGAGAAGTTGAAGTATAAAAGAAATTTTTTCTTTAAGAGAAAACAACTTGGGATGTCTTGAAACCTGTGTGGAAGCCAGACTGCTCTGCAGTGTTGAAAGCCATGGGGACAAGCTTTACTGAGAATTCGTTAAGAGGTCTGAAGTTGCATACAACAGTATTTTACACGTGGATCCATAGGATGCCAGGATCAATCATGTTGCTATAAATAAATGCAGTTCCCTGTGCAGCCGTGTACACTTCAATCAGGGGTCACAGCCCTCCCTCTTAGCCCACTGTACTGCAGCACGCTCTTTATCTTTTAGTTTACTAACAAATACTACTGGTTTGTTTGTTTGTTTTACTTGATGTTTCATAATGGAGTGAAAATCATAACCTCCTTCACAGTAGCAAATATTAACAAGGAACGGAACTATGATTGAAAACAGAAGCTCCACAGGAATGGCTTTTTTTGAGGATATGGTACAGAGTTCCTGCGCTAGACTTTACTGACAAAACTACTATGCATCAAGTTGAACTGCTGATGTTTTTTCTAACAAACAAGAATTGAGACTAAATGCACAGGATGATATTTTAGTTGTGTTGGTCATTACGTCATGTAGATTAATCAAACCAGTGAACGACTCAAGAAAAGTTCTGTGTGCCTCCATGTCACCTGTATGCTGTGGTTTATTCGAAAGTAATCTTTGCAATTCAACCCTCTCTAAGGCAAATTAGTTAGGTGGCTCAGCTCTCATGGGTGGGATTACAGAATTAATCAGAAGCTCGCATTATGGCCTTCTTAGTGGTTGATTATACAAATTTATTAACTTATTCACAACACATCTGTTATTTTTATTGCATTCTGGCCACTAACTATGAATCAGCTGACAGGATTTTCAGATAATTTTGTTTTAGTGATTTTACTGACAGGAAATATGTTGCTAAATGTGTTAGCTAATATAAAGTCAACTTTATACTCACTGGTATCATACACTCTGCTAATACATAACATTTAAGCGCTGTCAGACTCATACTGCTGATAGTAAGGAATGATACAGAACTTCTAGTAATATCATCTGCCATTTCCTTTTTGAGAATATGTTTTTCCTGACAATCTAATTCTTATCAGGTCAGTTCCTGATTAAAAGACCAATAAAACCCACAATGGTTAATGTCTTCAGTGATAAATACGTTCACTAAATCAGACTTCTAATTATAAACGGATTTCTAATACACAATGTTTAATGACTGTCTTTCCACTCGCATGCCATTTTTCTTATCTATTACAACAAAAATGAATTCAAATGGAAAGATTTAGCTTGTCTCTGCTGAGTAAAAAGGGAGGATTTACAGCCTTCAGTATATTGCCCATCTCATTTCATGTAACTCAGCCAAGTTTTTGTTCCATCATTAGAAAAATTCCAGACATGAACAAATAAATAACGCACTTATCTCTATGTCCAGTTTAATGCTATGTTTCATTAATGTCATTTTCTACTCAAGATGGGCATTCCTTCTTATTTCTAGGTGTTTATACCTTGAAGATAATGTTTGCATGTGTGATTTTTTTTACTCTAACCTCTGTAATTATCTTTGAAAGTCTCTTTCTTTTCACTTTTAAGTTCTTTCCACTTTTAAGAAGTCTTGGGTACTGAAAATGAATTAGAAATAAGTGCAGTAATAAATATAATTACCTCTTTGCACTGTAAAAAAAGATTATGAGCGCTCTGCTTAGTTATATTGATGGCGGCGCACATCCAACTTTCAGTTCATTCGCACTATTGAGTTCTCTTATCTCTCTGCCTCATTTTCCATCTTAGTTTTTCTGCAGACTTTCCTCACAATGGGAATCTGCTGGGCTTAATTCATCTCCCAGTGCACTTCATTAGATTGGCTACTGTCTTCAGCAGCCTACTTACCTGGAAAGTCTGAAGCCCAAGGCCGTGACATTAATCAGATACTGTGAGTCGCTAGTTCTGGGGGCTCAGTTATTGAGGCTTGATTTTGTATGATGTCTCATGGAAATCCACGAGGGAGTATCAGCATCATAGCTATTTATGAAGTCCTCAGCAGTATTTTAAAGTGTTCAGCACAACATGCAGCAATTCCGCCTCTTAGTGGGAGCAGATTCTTTAGGAAAAAAGTATACTCACTTCATATAATCTCTGCATTTGGAAGGCTACAATCTGCCATCTATACTATCTGTTGGATTGCTCAGTATTAAAAGCCTGTTTACATTTATGTGAATACTGGATTACATTTCCTAAACAGGCTCTTAATAAAGGAATTCTGAAAGCCACTCACACCATACATACATCAACAAGAGGCATCTACTCTCACCTATAGTTGTTCTTTTATTCTTATTTTAGTGATGACATGACTGAAGGAAGAGAACTGAGGTACTATATGAGGTTAGACTGAAGTGAGGGCTTTGAGCAGGATTAGAAGCCAAAATACGCTTTTTGCCAGTTTTTCCTGCAACCCTTCATGTAACAATTCCCTGTGAGAATCCACAATACTCAATGTCATTCTTTATAGATTAGTAGGTGGAATGGCTCCCATTTTATATATTTTTCATGTTAATATTTCTTACTTTAATTAGTTCTTCTTACCTTTTTGATTGTCATAAGATAAAAATATGTTGTACTTTTTGTAGCAAGTGTAAGACATAACAAAGACTTCCTACTGTGTAACTGCACTGATTTTCAGGCTTTAGGTTCTAATTATGCAATTTCTGAAGCATTATGGTTCATATCTAACAATTAAATAACATTAAGGACAAATCTTTCTGTTTAAACTGCTGTGAAGCTATATACAACTGGGTTAACTTCCTGAATACGCATGCAAGAAGATACAGTGTATATTTCAGTTTCAGTGGAACAGTACTGTGTAGACGAACACCACTAAAGGTGATTCTTACTTTCAACACTGGATAAATGGACTGAGTAAATGACAGGTTAGTTTGAGGGCATTAAAACCGTATGATTGTTAACCTATCTCTTAAAAATCTGACACTTGCCCCTTATTATAGGTGTTAAGATCACAATATCAATCAAAAGTAATGGGAGGAACTGTACAGACATTACTGTGGAAAAAGCAGATGAGAGAACTTCAAGCAGCAATGGTTTTTTTAGGAATCAAGGTTTTGATTTGAAAGTCAAAGCAGCAGTAATCAAAGCAGTAATTTTAAGATAATAATAGCAAAATTTGATCTTTATATATTTTTGGGCATTACTTTTAAACTATTATCATTCTTAGAGACTGGTGACCAAAAACCACCCAATTCCAAACTTCACGAAAGACCTGTAGAGTTTATTGTTATTAGTTTGTAAATCATCAGTGCATTTTAAGGGCAAAAACATTTTATCAAGTCCTGAATCTCTAAGGGGGCAGTGAAAGACACACAGACACACAGATTAAAAAAAAAACAAACCAAAAACCAAAAAACACAACAAAACACAAACCCATAACCAATCAAAAAAACCCACACAAAACCCAAACAAATAAAACACAACAAACTAAATTTTACTCCAGCACCTTTAGTCTGCACAGTCATTAAAAAAAGTAGAAAGATTGCCTGCATCTTATTCATGAGTATTTCTACAACGCATGGTGAAACTGGTAAAACTTTCAAAGGATTCTTGCTATTAAAGAAGAAGTGGTAAATTTTCCACAAAATCCCAGTAATGTTATAAGGGTTTTCTTTGTTGTATTTTGAAATTATATAGCAACACTTATCCAAAATACTGCCTGTTGCACATAATTATATGAAATTTAGAAGCTTTGGATAATGTTGAGCACAATTTCCTCTAAAGCATAGATTTTGGTATGTATATGCAATGATGATTTGGTTTGCTTATGTTCTGAGTTAGATTGGATTTTTATTACATATGCAGAATATAAACTAGATTAGCTAGTGTTGAATGATACTGTGTTAAGTCTTAACATCACACAGAGATATGCAGTTTGATGTAGAAGTCTTGCATTCCTCAGTGATTCTGTAAAATGCTTTTCTAAACTGTGGCACATATAATAATTTTGAGGAAAGTTTCATTTTAGGCTTTGTGTTTTAATCTAAAATAAGAGTTCAAGTTGAAGTCTTATGGAAGTAAGAAGCCCCTAGAATGAAAACGAATAAGGTACAAACCAAAAAGGGTAAGGAAACTAATATCCCACCTCCTGGTTGCAATCTAAACATGTAGAATACGTAGTGTTCTGACATCCTTAATCCTTCATCAACTAGAGCTGTTTTACCATTAATACTTTTCTAATCAGGCATAGAATGGAATGAGACAGAAAGGGATTTGTATTTACTTGGATACTTGATGGATAATTTATAGTACTCTGAAAAATGAAATTCTAACTTTAAATTTATGTCAGTGAAAATTACTGCAATATGAAGGTGAATTGTGCTATTGATGTATGCAGAGACAAGATAGTTTAAGCTTTTCCAAGCATTAATGTTAGGGTGAGATAATGCCATAACAGTTACAAAGTTCCACTAATTAAAACTCCAGAATTTTTATTCTCTTTCTTTATCAATGAAGAAATCTATTATTCTGTAATATGCATAAACCGAGACATATAAAGGTACAGTGTGTGTTACATTGTTACCTTGCCCCAGGCAATTTCAGAATCCAAATTGCTTGGCATGCCGTGTACAGCTGATCTCTTTGTCAATTCTGCATCTGTCGCTGCCAGCCATTCTGTCATAGCATTAATTTCTTTTCGTAGCTTCCGGGACAATTTCAAGCACTTTTCTAACTCTTGCTTTTTTTCTGTCACCTGCAGAAAGAAAACACGTGTTTATTAACTCTTCAGTCAAACAGGTTTAACGATTTTCATACACCAATTTCTATATGCCACTCTGCTATAAAAGCTTAACAAGCACTTTCACAAGTTGCACTTTTAATACAGTTATGTCTTGCCATAGTTCTCCCAATATCCATAATTTTGCTGCCACAATGCAAACACCTACAAGAAAAATATCTACATAAAGACACATTGAGTTTGAACTAGCAGCAGACCTCTGCAAACCTCCTCCTCCGTTTTGAAGTCATACACAACACATTAATTTGGAACGATTGAATTAACAGGCTTTCCTTGGGATATATAGTATGTGTCAAAACCTTCAAAGAGTATATTTTCGTATAGATGGACATATAGTGATATTGAATCCGCAACTTTTTTTTCTGTAGCTCCACTACATAGAAGAAAAAAAAAAAACTCCGCAAAGAAACATCAAAATCTTGAAACACAAACGTCACCAAATGATATCAAACTAAGGCAGCACTGTTAACTTTAAGTTTTTAATTTGCTGAATATTGTGGATGTGAAGTACTACAGACAATTTCTGTTTTATTTGTTATTTGAAGCATATTACATGGTACCTGGAAGGAAAGCTGAGTATTTATGTTGTCTTGACTATCTTATACTGCATGTTGGTGTAACCTGAAGGAATAGAGGAAATACAATATTTCCTGTGAGTCCCTGAGCAAGGGAGAGAAAGAGAATATTCCACCTACTCAGGAGAGAAGGCAGAAGGGTAAATGAAGACCAGTACAGTGCAAAATGTGCTACCCAAAGCGTGATTAACTGTGAAATAATTTCAAACACCTGATATGTCATAGAAGGAAGTTACGGATACATGGCCACAGAAAGAATATTTGTGTTGTTATATACATCTCTAAATTCTTTATATAATATCAATAATACTACTACCCTATTTCCATATAGATTGTGTATATCCAGAGGTTATTGATTAATCAGTTTCTGTTTTTACTTCAAAAGTAAAGATACATTTCTAAAGAAAAATAGGAAACAGTGCCCTCTAAAGGCCTTCTGTATCATAAAATGATATCAGGAGTGCTACCTCCATAAATATTCTCTATATAGAGAGCTCTGTTAGCTATATATTTTACAGCCTTTTAGTCCTACTGCAAAAAAACTTCCTCTGCAGCAGTGGGACTGTGAGGAAAGACCTGACCTTGTATAACAGCCCCTACTGGATTCAATGCCTGTAGGAGAACAGCAAGAACATGATTGCTGAATTTTAGATTCCAGCTCCCTGTTCTGATGAATTACCATGGAGAAATTTGACACAAATATACTACAGACTACGCCTCACAGCCACTCACAACTAATAAACTACCTAAGCTGCAATATAGTTGTTTGCATCTATGTGTGTGTGTGTATATATATGTACTCGTGTCAGAGACAGAGAATATTGGCAAGTGAATGCACAAGCAAGGACAGGCATGGAGTATTTATCATGAATGCAACCACAACACCATGATATTCAAATAAAAAAGAAAAAAAACCTCACACCTTTCCTTTCTTACAGGGAAGACTTCCTAGGTGCAGAAAGTGATACCTATGATGCCTAAAATATACACAAAAAACACAGTATGTACAGGAATCATCAGAAATCATATGAATTTTCCTGTCTATTTAAGAGCACAACACTTCAGCATTGTTCAACGTACTTGTATTAAACCATTCCATATGCTTAAAAATGTACTTAAAGGGTTGTTGCAAATATGGAGGGACTCCCTGAAGCAGTACATATAAAGTCACACAAGTGAGTATATGCTTGAAGATGTGTTATTTCCTCAGACTGTACATTTTGGCCATAAGACTTACTATTAGATATAACTACGATCAGTTTTCTCTTAAAAAGGCTTTGATTCAATGGAATCAATTAGAGCTGATAATGACTAAATGATTCTTTTCGTTTCATATCTCTGGGCTTTTGTGACTCTCTCTAAAACTGTTAACTACCATGCTATGTAAAAGTAAATGTGAGAAATTACATCTAGGACAACAAAGCTAACCAGAGCACCACAGATTTTTCAGAAACATTAATTTGCAATATGGCTCACTTCAGATCACTAATGGCACATCTTTATCCCTTCATTAGTTAAGAGAGGTTTCTTATAACAATGTCACCTGGTGCTGTTACTTTAAACATAGGAATAAATGTTACAGGCCTTTCTAAAATAATGGAGAAACTAAATATACTGATATTCTGAAATGAAAGTTATCAACACATTAATGAGGCAGACTCTTCAGCTTTCTTGACTCTCAAAAGACTGATGCCTTGTAAAAGCTTTATTTGCTTTCAAGAGAGAGAACGGTTTTAATTCAGGTTCCAAAAGGGGTATTATCTCAGTCGAAACTAGCATAACTCTTATTATTTTATCGTACTATAGTCAGTTTGGCTTGATTATCATTATGTGTTTAAATCACATACTAACTCTCAGTATTACCACGAGCTTATTTTCCTAGCTAGTAATTTATGGTTTTAATAATTTGTAATATTACAAAATAAAGAATTTGCATTCTGTCCTCTGTTTTCTGTAATTGAAGTGTATGGATTTTAGAAATAAACAGACAGCTCAATCTGTCATTCACCATCTTCATACAGTCAATTATAACACCAAATTTACTGTAATCCTACAGTTTTTAGAAGTTCTGTGGACAGTTCTAATGAGGGCAATAGGAAAAGTAATGAAGGATAGTTGTTTACTGAATCATTTGCATTAAGACAATGCTACAACTCCTCTTCAGAGCTCGAAGGTCTTTTGTACTTCAGGAACAGTCAACATACTCCATAGATAAAGCAGGCCCAGAATAAAAAGCTTTTAGGGAACACAATCTTGTTAATATTGCTTAGTAGTTTGTCTTTCCTACTGTCTGTTTAGTTGACTTTTAGGAAAAAATTGAGTAAACAAACATAGTCGTGTTGGCAAGTGTAAAAAAATTTAAGCATGAAATAATTTATTAAGATATTGATGATATGTAGAAGAAAATTTTACACAAGGCTTTGCTGGTATCTGTGATGTACTAGATGGGACGATTATTCCATATACTGATAACTAAGCTGTATTCTATGTAGTTTATATATTAAAATACAGTGAAAAGATAGGTCAGGGTTGTAGACGACATTTAAACCAGGGGATGGTTACAACAATAACTGAACACATGTTGTCAAGAGCGCAGAAGAAGCAAAGCAGAGTGGTACACAAATTCCTTCTGAGGAAAGCTGCAGTAGGCAATTTTTCGTCAACAGATTTTAGAAAAGCAACAAATGGAAATTATGTACTTAAAGATCTGTACAGTCACAGTTAGAATGAAGTTAAATGAAAGAGTAGAATTCTCTTTTTTATTAAGTAGTTTTAAGTAAAATGTGGAAAAGTCACAAACGAAATCTAAGTATTTTTCTGGCCTAAAGTGTTTTGAAAAAAGTGGCTGTTTGAGGCATTTAAAATGAAACAACATGCCCCTCTGAATCTCCAAAATAATGAACTAGTAGAAAAAAAGAAACCAAAACATTAAGAAAGTGTAATTTTAATTTGTAAAAAGGAATTATGTATTTTTCTAGAAGGTTATTCTTTTTCAGAGGTACTAAATAGCCATCCTGATGATTGCTTTTGCCTCCATTCTTTCTGTCCCACTGTTTAGAAGATGTGAGGGCCTTGAAAGGAACCAATAACAAACCCTGTTTACTTACCATACCAAGATTATTCTTCACTTTGCCATTTAAAAAGAGGACACTGTTTTGTATTAAAAACACAGAGCTTACCTTTGCACCCAATTCATTATATTGCAACTTCAAAGCTGTAAGCCTTTCATCCAGTTCTTTCGGGTTCTCCGTCTGCTGCTTCTGAACAATCTGTCTCCCAGTTTTTATCACTGTTTCCACTTCAGACTTCACCTCACTCAGGCTTTTATATAATTTCTAATCAAATAGAAATATCAAAGTGGAACACCATCATTAAAATAAGTAAAATATAAAAGATTATCTAAGGTATTATGAAGACACACTAGAAGTCTTTGTATTGTATAAAAACACCATCATGCATGATTCTGAAAATCTTCCATTCTCCTCCCATTTGGAAGCTAAAAGTGTTAAGAAATACTGTGGTATGTGACCTAGGGATAGAGAAAACTCACCCTGAGTGTGCGTATGTATTAAAAAAAAAAATGTTTACATGAAAAGTTCATGAGTTTCTAAATCATAATTAAATTAACAGATTCACAACAGCCTATCTTTACTAATACTGGCTTCAAAGGCTCGTCATTTAAACCAACGGTAGAAATTTCTAGATAAGAAGGTACCCTCCATCAATAATTGTTTTAAGATATGACAACGGTTGTTTTCAAACTGATTGAGATAATGCAGTATTTAAAACAACAGCAGATGTCTTCTGTCAACTCAAATAGCCTGTTGGATATATTCAAACTACAAATAGCCACTCAACTAATTCAAGAATCTGACAGTTTTTCACACTACCAAATCAAGAGACTGGTGGGATAGAGGATTTCCCCTACATTCCCTAAGTCTAATGCTGTTCATAAAACTAAATAAAAAACTACATGAAAAAAATAGTGTAATGAGGTCAAGTCAAAATACGTTATAGAATTCACTGCATTTTCCTCCAATATTTCAATGACTAAGCAGAAAATAAGGGATAAACAGCTGTTCTATAAACAGTGGCATGTAAGCAATCTGTAAATACATTTCCCTGATATATCAAATGAGTGATACCAAGAAAAACAAAAGCATTCTTTCTTTCCATATGAAGAAAGTCAATATCATAATCTAAGTATAAGACTAGGTAACCAAAGCCATTTATCAGCCACATAGAGGCCCAATTAACATTCAGGTAAGTAGAACAGAAGTTGAAGTTATTTTTCTTTTTAATCTAAGCAGAAATTCTGCCATGGCTTGAAAATGCCTCTAAACTACCATAGAAAATGACTCCACAGAGGTACACGTTGTCCGTTACCACACAGGTAAGTGAAGAATGTCAAACATTAAGCTGTTGAGAAGCTTTATTGTTGAGATGTCTAGCTTGATTCTGAGTTCCAGCATTTTGCCATCATGTGTGGACAGTAAACTTGCTGTCCTGAACGCTTAGACAGAATTGCAAAATAAATTACACTGTACTTTTTTAATCTGTAATTTTTTGAGCTTTTATTTTAGTAGCAGCATTTCTCACAACATAAAATCAGTGTCTAGAGCTCCCAGACATCAAAGAAAAGATTTATTTTTCCAGCAGATCTGACAACAAAAAAAACCCAATACGTTTTCTCCATCATCTAAAATTAATTATCAAGCCAATTCTTAACACTGTTATTATTTTATTTACTTAAAGGTAGTATGGATATAATCCAACTGCTTTCTATGTGCTTAATATAATAAATACATTCTTCATTACTGAAAGCCTGTCAACAAATTAGGAAGCTGTTGTATGATGTACATTGGCAAACATCTGATGGGATACTATGATTAGGTTTTTAAAATAGAAACTTTATGAGATTCTCTGTAGATAAAGATGCTCTAAAAACACTGTAAGTCTTCCACAGAATATGACATCTGCAAAAGCTAGCTGCCAAGTGGATATACTTTAATTCAGTACAGGGCTTCTAATTATCATGTCATTCTGATAAGAATGTGAATTTAAGGGTAATTGCACTTAAGAAAAGCCCGAGATGCAAAGAAATAACATTGACTTGTTCCATGCTTATTTTTTAATTTAAATTCTTACATTTAGATCTGAAAGAAGTTGAGGGGAAAAAAAAAATCTTCAGGCATGTCATCGGTCTAGAAACACAGCTGAAGACAAGGATCTGATTGCCCTTATTTTTGCTGTTAAGATCTCAGGTTTTTTATAATCAAGAACATGGTGCTCATCTTTATCTTTAACTCCCTTAAACAGTAACGGGGTACAGGATTACAGGGATATGTCCTCATATGGTTTAGAACATATTCAGGTCATCTTTTGCTCTTGAACTGTAAGAAAGTCAGAATATACCATCTCACGGAAGCTGTAATCTACGGTTTTCCTTTAGGTTTTGTGTTTCCTGGCTAGAATAGACTCATGCACCCCAACATCTCCTTTAGTTACATCATGGAGTTCCATGACCGTAACATATTGTGGAAAATAGAGCCAATCCAGAGAGATAAACTCATATGCAAGGTGGGAATGAGGAATTAGAAAAGGATCCTGAGTGACCATCTCACACAGTGAAAGCGCATAACCATTGTTTGAAAGTTCACTGAAATGAGAATTTTGGTAGTGGTGTTGGTTTCTTTTTGGTTCTGTTTTTTTCAGTCTCATGAGTAACTGATACTTTGTTTCTCATCCTGAATTCAGGACAGCATTCTGTAATTTTTAGCTCTCTCCACGTAACTCCATATTTTCAAAAAATTTCACTCATTTAATTAGCATCCCACGCTTCTGAGAGGTCTTTGCCTTGACAGAATAAAACAACATACATAAAGGAAAAAGTGTCTGTAAGACTATTAGAAATTTTTCACCATGTTATTATATCCTGGGAAAGTTTGAAATGGAACATAGTTTTAAGTGTACAAAGTCCTTCTAGCCTCATTTGCAAACAAGAAGTCGGACAAGGAAGATCAACCTTTTCTCCCTATCTTCCTCTCCTTGAAAAAAATTAATCTTTATCTAAAAAGGTTACTATAACTTTCATTTTGTAACTTTACTCTTAAATCTCAGAATCTTTTCTAATATCTCCTAAAGAAATATTGACATTGTCATTGAAAATACTTTAAATTTGAGAGGCAGATCAAGCATGAAACAAATATAAAGAGAGCATCTTTAAATATTCACCATGCAATGATCCAACCGTGACTGTACTACTTCCTGCTCAACACTCTTCTTCTCCAATTTGGGCACCTGCAATTTCACTGCATCTAAAATTCTTTTACATTCTTGTAGGCGCTCTTCAAAGTTGGCTGGCTTCTGAAACAAGCGAAACTTCATGGAGACATCCTGCAGCTTTTTCTGAAAAGTAAGCATGGGTGAGTAGTAAATGTGAAATCAAATCAGCACTGAAGGCAAGTCTTAGACCTGTTTCAGAATACTTAGAATCCATTATCAGTTTCTTCTTTAAAGAATTTAAAACTTTTGGGATAAATACAAGCAGCAGAGAATCTTGGTCTTCACAGGAAGAGAAAAAATTCTTGTATTATCCAGGGCACCGTGTGCAGTAGAGCCAGTGACAAGAGCCCATACATTCAACTGAAGAAAGGGAAAGCTTTTATATCTTTATGCAGACTGTTGTGGGGTGGGTTGAGAATGGAGGTTTAATGGCTTGAGCATAGCACATCAACATTTTAGAGTGCACGCTCATCAGCCGTAGTGTGTTATTGCTTCTTGGTATGAGGAGCGAATCTTTTAGTCTCTCAAAGAAACCCAAATAAAGTGGCTGGGTGGTAAGTAGGTCTAGCACAAACCCTGAGATTTATAGTATAAAATTGATTTCCTTTTCAATTTAAAAAAGCATAACCTAGAGTAAAAAAAGAAAGTAATTTGAAGGCAGAAAATGGCTTCTAATTTTGCAATTTTCACAATTTGTTACCTTTGTGCATTAATTATATTGCTTGTTCACATGATCCTAACCTCAGGGGGAGGGGAAATAATTAAAAATAAAGCAAAGAAAGGGCATTTTAATTATCCACTTGAATAAGAACTAATTTATCTGAAGAAGTACAGAGCAAACTAGCAGCAGAATAAGTTTTTCTACTGTTTGAAAAAAAGAAAAAAAAACAAGAAACAAACAAATGAAAGAACGTCACTAAGAAATTGATAAATAATTAAATAGGAACTCAGTATCTGCAAACACACTTTTGATTTTTTTTTAATCTTCAATCTTCTTTATACAGTACAGTGTTGTATGTACTACAAAAGCTTGAGAAAAACTGTAGTAAGGAACAGGATTAGCCTATATGTAGGCATTAGTAAAAATGCTTCCCATATCAATCAGATTTCTGTGAAAAAGGCAGGAATCATGAGCAGAAGACAATTTTGGGTAACACAGAAAACTATGTAGATTTTCAGCAGCTCATACCAAAAAATTTCCTCATTAAACACTCTTAATGAAACTGAGATCCAACAGGGTAAGAAAGGAAGTCTTTCCCTAGATGAGTAAATGAATAATTGAATAAAAGTAGGAAACAAAGGGCAGGAATAAGAGGTCTTGTTTTTCTTCAGTGTGTTTGCATACACTAAATTCATACTTAATCAGGTTTTCATCCTCTTGTGACACTTCAACTTGATGAAAATCAAGTCCTGTGGGAAGCTTGCAATGGCACATCAGTATCTATTACAACTGGTGTTGGTCAATACATTAAAAATTATGTAGAAAAGAGAGAGAATGACAGTATTAATGGCAGAGAAAATTAAAGCCATCTGTGAAGAGTCACTGAGGGATTGTGCAACACTGAGGATCTGTAGGAAAAAATAGCAAATTATATTTAATTCACCCCAAAATGAAGTGATGCACATCACAAAAGAAAGTGAGATATAAATTGTTTATTAGCACTCTCAATTGAGCTGTAATAGAGAACTATAACAGTTACATTGTATACTTATATTTATCCCAAACAGTTTTTTAAAAAATCAGCTTAATACTTAAAAGCAGCCAAACAAGCGAAGTCAGAATTTGAAATAATTTAGAACATCAAGAACAAAAAAGAAAATACCTGTCACAGTATAAAGTCATTGTACAACACTATATTGTGCCTGAATAATGTTTGCAATTTTGATGAGACAGGTGAGAAGGAGTAAAAATTTGTAGTATGCAAAAAGTTGACCAGCAAATTATTGTTAACTGTTTCTCAGAATTCACAAAGAAGGTGATATCAAGTTAGTCTCTTGTACAGGGACACCAAAACGAACAAAAGGACGGACAACTTCACATGGCATTCAGCTACATTGTGTAACTAATTGCAAAATGAAGTTGAGGATTCCAGCAACATACAAGACTTCAAAAAGCATTTAACTGTGATAATGTTACTCGTGCTGTTTGTTTGCATGAGTCAAGGAAAAAGAGGGGAAATAAAATTTGTATACCTGTGCCACATCAATTTGGGAAAGCACTCTTTTAGCAGTATCTTTACCCCGGTTTCTTTTCTTCATTTCTTCCAAACTAATCTCATGGCTTGTTAATTCAGATTGTATTTTCTATTGAAAAACAAAGACAGTAATCAGCAGGGTTTAAAGAAAATGTTTATATTGTTAATATTATTTGGAACAGTTGAATTTGAAAGATATTAAACAGAAGTAGTACACTATGTACTGGATCATTAGATGAAATAATTAAAATAAATACTTGTTCAAAACCCTGTAAATTATTCGGTTTAGTTTCTCTTTATCATAATAAAGCCTTCTCCTGCTCAAATATATATAACTGTGACATTGTCATAGTAATAACCTCATCTTGCTAAGGAAATTGTGATTAAAATGTAGGCAAAAAAAAAAATATAGATCTATTTCTTCTGAAGAAAAACAACTATTCTCTTTGGGAAGAATATTAAAAATTAATCATAGAATAGAAAAATTCAAACAGAAAAGTGACTTGCTTCCTTACTCTTGTTTCTTATTATTTTCACAGTATCATTCAGCAAGTTGAAAGGAAATTGATCAAAGTATTCTATATGTATAACGATATCTTCATCTCAGTGTTATATCTAAAATGGTGTACAGAGTGTTTAAAATGATGGACCCAGTTTCAAAGCAGTATATTCCTGATGGCAACATGTTACAATTACACAAAAATTGACTGAGGCAAGGGGCTCCTTGTTCACCGGGACAGGCATCTAGCGGTATCATTGGAAACTCTATGCCCTGTCCTTTGAAGTCATAAGAGTTTCATTCATGGGCAGTTCATCGTTGCAGAGAAAAAGTGATTTCAAACTGGGTCCAGCTTTTTGAAACATGCTGTACAATACACATAGTTCATTAATACACTAACTTAATCCATTTTGTAACATACTCTTCTGGTTATCTCTTTCTGCAAAACCAGTGTGCGATCATATAATCACAAGACAAATACCAGCCTTATTGGTTCACCATATATCAACCTTACAAGAAAGAATTAACTTAAGCAATGTTGGCTAGTGCAATGCAATGGAAAAGTATTCCTGTGAGGTATATTGATACAACATAATATAGTGTGATACGCATATTTTTTTGTTTAAATTGATAGAAAATAAGAACCTGTTATTAGCAGAATTACTAGACAAGTACTACTGAGAACAATTACACTGAAATAAAGACAAGGTATATTTCCACCAGGGGAAGTATTTGAGGTCATCACTCCTCCATGAAAAAGGGTTTTAGATTTAACTTTTTAATTTTTCTGTGGTATACAAGCATTTCTCAGATACTCTAAAGACTAGCTATAAATTACAATATATGCACATGCATTCATCTTACACTACAGTAACTTGTAAAATATGAACACTGTGTAGCTCAAAGGACAACAAAGAATTATGCAAATTAACAAAAGGGGTTTTTAAATTACAATTTGATCCTTTAAAGTTTGATTATAAGTAAAAATGAATATATAGGTATTTTAAAACTAATTTTCACAGGTTATTAAGTACAAAGCTGCACACACTTTATGCTGTCTACTTTATAGCGGTATTACCTAGTTATAATGACTTGTATAACATTATAATATCTTCTATATTACATTACATAGAAAACAGTTTTTCATAAGTTATATTGAAAAATGTACTAAAGTAAAGCTTAAGAAAAAAACTTACAAAAATATAGAAAACTGTTAAGACAATATTAAACTTAATTGCAAATATATGTGTATGAGTCTGAATGATCCAGTACTATTTAGAGAAATAAAACATTTTTCTGAAGCAAAGTATTTGTAAAAGTGAAATGAGTGACAGAAAACTGTCAAATCGGATGAAAGTTTTCATTTAAAATTATCATAATTGTATTTTTTCTATTTTTCACATTTTGAGTTCTCATTGCCAAGGCTCTTTACTGAATGGTCAGCAGTATTTGGAGCAAGTAAAAAAAAAATAATTCTAAATATGATATTTTAGTTTGAGAAAACAGTAAAGACAGTAAAGACAGAAGACAGTAAATAAAAAGGATGACACAATACAGGAGAGAAGGTTTATTTAATAGTTTATTTTGGAGTATTTATTTTCTCCTTGTCTAAGTTTAAAATTTGCCCCTTGAAGTGTACTAGAATTGTAACAGGATTATTTTCCATGTTTGTGCAGTACACAGACAAAATTATTGGTAGTGACTGAGCACTAATTAGCTCCTGAAGCCAAATAATTTCTTGATGTCTTGGAAGTCACAACTGTATATGCAAAGAAGAAGCAAGTCTGAATGTCACAAAAACATACTATATCATATCCAGTATTTCAACTGTTTGCTTCTGCATCTCATCAATTAAGTGACTTTTGCTTGTATTTTCTGATTTACTTTGTTCAACCTCAGAGTCACTCTGGAAAGGGTATAAACGAGCAGCTCTTATCTGAACAGGTCAGAACAGCACAGTACAGATAAGACTAGTCTTTAAGCAATTATGGGACATTGCATGGAGTTTGTTCTATTTTATTTTTTTAAATTGCTCTGCGGGAGAGAGATGAAGCATCACCTACTCTGACATCAAAATGCAGAATGAGAGAGAACAAACACACTACGGGAAAGCTTAAAATAAAAGTCAGTAAGGATTACAGCAATAAAATATTTTTGGTGGTTTTTTTTGTATTTGCCACTGATGCTCACAGGCAGAAAGATTAAACCATTCCTAAACAGATATAAGATAATGTATAACACCTGCCTATGGTGTCCCTTTTCATTCAGTTTCGACATGATCATTTTGACTTTTTAGTCCATTTTGATTTGTTAATTATTATATTGGTAAGTTGTAAACATCCACAAGAAAACACCAATTTTCTTCTTCCATTTCTGTTATTCCCACCTCTGCCTTTCTTAATGGTTCCTGTATATTTTGTCTTTTAATAAAGAGTAAAGATTGCCTTCATTTCATTTCTAGAACATAATGATATAATGTATGTAACTAGTAAACTCTACTGTGCCTATATTGTGTCCTACAGGTTAAGGATTCTCATTTTCATCTCTGGAATTTTTTCAGAAAATTTATTAATTTGCAAATTTTTATTTATATGCATATATATAAACTAATATATAAAACCTAATTGTATTTACAAGACCAAAGACACTGATTGTGCCTATTCTCATGAGGACCACTTCTAGAACAAAAAAATTTCAGTCCCAAGGGCACACAATGCATTATCTCTCTTAATTACCAGTCAATTTTTAGAAAAAAGTTGAACGGTGAAATGCAGAGGGTCTTGCTATGTTGACAGCAAAAAGGAGAGAATTGGCAGTGCAGCCAGTTCTTGAAAAAACCTTTCCTACCTTGAATCAGAGAAATGAAAGCCAAAAGAGCCAACATGAGCATTTGTCTCTTTTGAAAATTGTCATAAACCTAACTGGGAGGGGAAATCAAACAAAAAACCCCAGCCTTATATATTTAATTAAAAGGAAGTGATTTATTTGTAACCAGTGAATAAAAACGCAACTCCATAATACACACGGAACTAATATTGTGGAACAATGGCTGAAAAGACAAGATTAGATGGAGTATCTAATATGCAAGCACAGATTTTAGTTCAGTAACACTGAAAGGACGACGCTACAAAAACATCTGTCAGTTCCAGCTAATGTTATAACAGCTAGTTAGAAAAAAGTTTGATAGACATTCTGGAAAATATACTGGTGAAACTGCTTTCTCGTGGCAGGTCATGGATACCATTTTTCACCCCAGAACTGGGAGAAACTTCTCATATATTTTGACTGTTCCTGAAGAAGGAAGAAGACCCTGTTGGTTCTGCTACTTCAAGAATGGGAGATAAATATTATGGTGCACATTATCCTCCGTGACATCTCAATTTCATGTTGCTGGACTTCATTGTATTGTATTGTATTAGTTGCCAGAAATTCATAACACAGGGAGCAACTACTTTGCAGTTAATATTGTCTATACCACCAAGATCAGCAATTGATAAGTTCTCAAAAGTTGGATAAATCCAGAAGGATAAAGATGTGAGACATATATCAACACATTCGAAGACGGGACAGAGAACCTTGATGTCACTTGAACTCGAAATGAGCAACACATAGGTGAAATACTTCTTATAGACATTCAGTGTAATGAGAGTGGCTCATTTACTTGTCTTATTTTGATTTATAAACTTCCACAATACACTAAACATACTAAATTATACTTCATTAACCACTTTGGTAGCGAAGGGATTAGGTTAAAATGAAGTTGATAGAATTAACCACACTTTTTATTTTTCTTCTAGTTTCTTTTTCTCTTTAAAGTCCATTGCAGAAAAATTATTCACTGAATTCCTGTTTGCTAATTAAAAACCTGATTTATAAAACCTGTTCCTGTACAAAGATGTTATTTACATTCTGTGACAAAAAATTGGCTAGTTCCTCAAGAAGAAACATGTCCTGTTTTCTCCATGGGAAGCTTAACGAAAGACACTGAAAGGCTTCCATTCTAAAATAAAGAGTTATGGCAACACCGGGTGATACACTGGAGACAAGTAGTCTCTTAAAGAGCGGATACTTAGAGCTCTTGGGTTATTCACAGTAAAAAGAAAAACCTTTTTATACCTCTCTCTGACCTTGTGGTGTTGGTCCTTTCCTCACAAGATTTTCTTTCCTGCCCAGCAACTTCTAGTGGCATCCTGAGCTACAGGAAGAATCTACAGTAGGTTGGTGTAGGTAACCCCTGAGGGCTGGCTGTGGCACTGTCCCCTGCTCTGGCAGTGGGAAGTTGCATGCCCCAGCTCAGGGGAAATGTCCTTTTCTGTCCTGCTGGGCTCCAAGAAATTGTTCCCAGCTTAGCACATTAGTTTGCTTTCAGATAGGTTTTCCTCCTAATTTGCAGGATACCAGAGAATAAATACGTTCTCCCTTCTCATAGACATTTTAAAACAGAACACACTATGCAAAATGTGCTATACAAATTAAACAAAGCAGTTATACTGTCCTCTACTACCTCCATGTTCATCTGTCCATATTCCATATCCTCCAACAAAATACATCAGGCAATACCAGTATTGGGCAATTAGATACTGTTTCATTCTCAAGAACTGAAAATTACACAGCCAGAGTAGTAAATCTTTCAGCAGTGAGTGGTGGATCTGAAGACAAAGGCAATTATCTTAAGTTTGTTCTAGGAAAACACAGTCTAAATTTAGCATGGAATATCAGTTTTCTACTATGGATTTAATTAAGATCTACTACATAAAAAGGTCTGGACTTGACAGCAACCCTATGAGTTTGGCAGTGGCACAAGAATATGATGACAATATGACATTATTCAGGCAAAACAGTGAACTTCTAATTGTTCTCTGCTTTTAAACTAATTGATTATGAACTCAAATTACACTAGATTACCTTTGTAATTGACGAGTCCTTCACAGAACTCTTAGACTGAAATTACAATTTTGGCTCTCCTGAATTGCAGAGAATAGCTTGCCAGTTCTCTTAGGCATATAACATTTTTTAAATTTGTATTTCTTTAAATATTACTTAGCTAGCCTAACAGCTCTCAAGAACGGTACTCAGTTTAACCTCATTTTTGCTTATTTTCATGATTGGTATCAACACCGCTGAGTCAGTTCTCAGCCTAATGTATGGAGAAAATAAAACATAGAGAGAGCATTCTGGTAAGTTAATCTTCACAAATGGAAAGATTATGATTCTATCAGACATAAAAAATTTATCTAAAACAATTTCAGAACTGTTAGTGGTTACCTTTGCAAATTCTGAAAGGGTAAACAAAGTACCAGAAGATTAGAAAAAGGAAGTTGAAATACCCATCTTAAAAACACTAAAACAATATGTGCCGATGATGTCACTCCTCTGCAAAAAAAAAAGTGGCAACGACATACAGGTAAGTCTCAACAAGAACAGCATACTTAGTTTTGGACACTACTCTTCAAGAAGCATTAACTGAAGAGTTCAAATGAGAGGGGCAAATCTTCAGGGAACAAAAAACATGACTGATAGAGAAAGACTGAGTAAGTTGGACATGGCAAATGCAGTTTGCGCAGATTAAACACAGTTAATGCAGTGTTCAGATGCTATGGATACGTATAGCATGTGAGAACCTGTATAGTACAAAAATCTGCATATATATTCAAACTTAATACATAACAAAATGTAAGCTTACACTTCTGAATAATTCTTTCCAGTGATTCTCTCTTTTATCACTGTTCTATACATCTGTAAAAAAAATTCTCACAATTTCCATAAGATGAATAGTAAGTGTAGGTAACTTTAACATTAGACATTTTACTAAGTAGACAATTGTGAATTCTTTGTCCCAAAATATTAGCCTGAAGACAATGAAGCACGGCATTATTCTTGTAAAGTAACACATTGCACAATAGAACAACTCTGTCATTTTAACATCACATTAACTTTGGTTTTGAACACAGCACAATGATATTTTAATAACAGATTAATAATCATCTTCACTTAGAAAATAGTCAGGTGTGTAGTGGTTATCACTACAAAACTGAAATTATTCAAAGAGTTTATTGAAAAGGCAAAGTATATCACTTTTAGTTTTATCAGAAACACAATATTGTTCATTTATTCTCCACATTGTATTCTACATAAGTCTAAAGGCAAAACAAACAAATGACTCGTCACATGCAGGTGAGAAGTGAAGTAAGTGTATTTTCTGCCTCATAATATAAAACACCCCATGTAATCTCTCAGACTAAATAGAAGTACAAAGTGGAGATTCTCTTGCCCATCAGAAGTTATTTAATAACAAATCTACAAATAATTATCTGAAAAATATTTTGTCATATAAATGTAATATTGTCAGTATAGATTTATTTTCTTCCTGTCAGTTAAAGGATATTTGAAAAAAAGTCAGCAACTGGCAAATTCCTGTGATTATTACTTTTTCCCCTGTATTTTCATGGTAAATTTAGAGAAATTAAAGAGACTTCAGTTGGGATCATGAGATCAAACATACAAGCAAATAATCTTTCCTTCTGGAATATTGTTTTAGACTTTACCTCATTCCAGCTTTTTTCATCACTACACCTTGAGGAACTTGAACTGATTTATCTGTGTGGTTGCTGTCACATTGTTCTGTCTGAATACAGCTTCTTTAGTTATGCTTAAAATGAGTTGGCTGGCAGTGTCTCTCTAGCGTTAAATTCTCAGTGCCACATGGTGGAGTAAGAAGCACACAGAAATTACATTCACAAAGTGTTCCAAAAGAGAAGTTCAACAGCACATACTTAACTTCCCTTTTTTTTTTTTTTTTTTTCCCCCTGTCAGCTTCATGAATCAACTAAACTGATCATTTAACTTAAAAAGATGAGCTAAATATAATTTTGTTTCCTCAGGTTCATTTCCAATCACGTGAACCAAAGATTATTCCTCCTATCAATGCTCTAAACAGACTTGAATTTTTGAAGCAAACACGCAGAGCTTCCAAACCCTCAACAGCTTTCTGACCATAAATTCTCCCGTATGTTGTTTTAGAAATGCAACACATACTGCTGAATGGTTTGCTAAATCCCTCAGCATGGATAAAACTGACCCCTGCCCAGAAACAAACACCATTGAGTGAAAGATTCCCACTCCAGCTGTGCGGACAGTATTGTTACTGTATATGAATGAACTATTTTCTGCTCTACCAAAGAGCTGTGCCAACAGAAGCTCCACTGAAGATATGCCCATTTAGTACGTGCCTATTCTGCCACAGGTTGGCATGGCCATTCACTAAAGGATTGACTCAGTATATTTACCCACACAAAATTGATTGTTTATTCTATTTACCTCTAAGAATTTTAGAAAGCTTCATGACTGAACTTCAGAGAACTTCAATATTTGCATTAAATCTTTTTTGTTTGTTTGTTTGTTTGTTTTTTGTTAGATCTCACTGGCATCTTAAAATAAAAACATAAAAGGGAAAATCTCAGAAGTCTCCTTGCTGGTTTTCTTACAGTGGACATAGTACAATCAGACAATAAAATCTCGAGAACAATCTCAAGAACAAAAACAAGTTCTTCAAAAACACTGGGCTCATATTTTCCTATGAAAGTGTGCTGATTAAGGTTTGATGAGTTTTGTGCGCCTTCAGTTGTTAAAGTTCTGAGCTACTTCCTTTTACAGAGTCTGTAATCATTGCCAGTATTGTATCTGAGGATGCACATAAACCAGACGTGTTCATGGGATAAATGAAGCACCATCCTGATCCTTTTCTTATACTGACACAAATTAGAAGCTAATAAATTAGAATCCATTTCAAAATAAGACTGAATGCAAACTCAATCCTGTTTTCTAAATATTGTTTTTAATTCACACACACAAAAATATCTGCATGTACATATAAACATGCACAAAGCAACTGAAAGTTACGTCTAGTCTATCTAAATTTTAATTCAAAAGACATGAAAATATTTATTTCTAGATGAGAGAAAACATGATTTGCAGGGCTATATATACACAGTACTGCATATATTTAACATTTTTCTAAGCTACTCCATACAAGACACCCATTTTTTGGATTATTTAAAAATCCACAGGTATGGCAGAAAAAAACACAATTAAATGTCTCTTCCAAAATAATTATAAAGCATTCATTTTGAATTTCCCTGTAGACTTCTTGGTTTGTTTACTTTTGTAATGTGACTTCCTAAATATAGGTGGAATTTACAAAAAAGTTGCTGTACATAATATTGTAAATTATTAATAACTTTATACCAGAAGTGTTTGGTTTTATTTAATTTGTATTCTTACCATTTTAATGCTGCAGTAAAGTAGATGTTACAGAAGAAAGAATTAAGAGTAAAAATGAGAATTATGTGTACATTTTTATTTCAAAGGCTGAAGAAACCATTTCTAAATAATGTGGAAAGCTTTTTCTGTTAAACTTACATGAGCAGTAAAAAAATGAAATATAAGTACATTTATGTGCACATCATTAAATAATTAACAATCTTGTCTATGCTTCAATAATTTAGTAACAATCCCTAGGCCAAGTAATCAACTTTGTAAAAGAGCAATCTAGGAGTAGTGAAGATGATGAATTTCTTTTTTCTAGGATGGGAACCAAATTTTAGAAAGTCACAATTTTTATTTTTGTTGTTTTAAAATTGCTGTGTTGAGTTCCATGGCATTTATAGTTCTTTACATCTTCTGGACAGGTATACAATATAAATCAGAAGAAAATTTGACTTTACTAGAAGATTAGCATGAACTTCTCAAAGTAATCCTACCTAAAATTTACTTGCACTTTCCTACTGATCATGTTGCAAATCCCCATTATTTATATGAGGCTGAGGGACAACCAAACACTCTTTGGTTGATTGAGAAAACCAGTAAGCACATTAGTTCAACCTGTATATAACTTACCTGTGCTTCCTGAGGGACCTGTGCTGCATCAACTCTGTCTGCAATGTAGGCTGTCAGCTGTTTGTCGATAGCAGAAAGAGACTCTTGGATTAAGCGGAGGGTTTTGTCAGTCTCCTGGGCAGACTGAATACTCTGTTCAAGGCTCTTTTGTCTTCTCACGGCCTGAAAAAAAGACAATGTTATAAATATTCACAATAATAATGAAGAGAGTATATTTTTCCCACATTCTTTTAAATCAAAAAACAAAGGCTAAGAATCAAAACCAGTACTCTTGGTTTGTGCTCATCCACCTTTTTGTATGATAAGTTGCGCATCTTTTTGCCACCCATTCAGTTCTTTTCAGTAAGAAACAAACAAACAAACCCCCAGATTGCACAGACAGATTCTAAAAAATGTAGGATCCTGAAACACAAATGCATGCATTGAGGATTCCTATACAAAGTGAAAGTTGGCAAAGCTGCATAATAACACCCTCCTGATAGTGCAGTCTTTCATTCTGAGGCATAGAGCTCCTCCTGATCTTATTATATAACTCAAGCGATTTTGTTTGCTGAGAATAGGGTGACTGTCATCACAATCCTATCCGAGACAATCCACTTCAGTAAGTGAAAGGGATAAAGACTCTCTTGAGAAGGAGCAATCTCATATGAAGTATAAATAGCTGTCTGGAACAGAGGCAATGCCTACTCTGGACAAAAAGAGAGACAGAATCTTGTCTTCTTTGTGGACTTGCCCAACCTGTTATCACTCTAACCATAGTCTCTTTTAGCCTAGTAAGTTGACTCGTGCTTCTACACCACCAGTGCCACAGTGGGTTGCCTACCACCACCTTTTACACAATTGTGCTTTTTTTGAGAAGGATGGTTTACTTTCAAAGGAACTCATGTTATGGTTTACCAAATCAGAAAAATAAATTCTGCTTCCAAATTGTCCTTAAACCACACATGTATTTAAACACTTGACATGAACAGGTTAGCTTTAACTATTCTTTGTAATGGTTTATTATGGTATTTACCAGGTAATAAATTACCTGGTACTTTCTTCCATGTGTTGTCATGTCCACCTGTGGACAAATCAGGCTTTTTCTCCTTCATGAGCCACCTTTAATTTGATGTCATACCTATTAGGAAACTCTTGCCTTGAACAAAAATCTCTCTCAGCAATTCAGTGAGAATATTTGATATATCTGTACCTTCTTCATAGAGCTCAGATTCTCATAGAGATTCACATTCAATGAATGATAAAATATTATTTCTTGTGAGCATTCTTGCTAACTCTTCTACTTAGCTAAAGGATAGTGATCCAACCAGTATTTACTATATCTGTGTTTGTAAGCTGCTTTATGCTATTTCAAAACAGCTGATCAGATAATCTTGTATCACTGCCAGGGCCAAGAACCTTCTGTAGAACTGAGCAGCTTTACACATCAGACCCATGCTGTCAGTGCTACTGGAAGCACCTGAGCCACTAAGGTGTTACTACAGTACCAAACGAAGCATAAAAACCCAGTAACTTTGCAGTACAGTACAAAGGCTTGCTACTTAAATGACTTTACCTTCATCTGATTTGAGATTTTATTTTAAAAGGTTCTCACCCTGTTCAAAGCAGTGGGGTTAGAAAACACAGCTTCCATCTACCTTGACACTCCTTATGACTAATTTGTAAGCCTAGCTAAGATACAGTCACTCTCAACCTTTCCATTTGCATCGCTATACAGTAGATTGAAAGACACGTTAGATCAGAAACATGGTAACTAGCCTTCTACAGCACACAAGCAAGGGCACCCTCCTGGAAGCATGGAAGAAAACCTCTTTGCCTTTACTGATCTTATTGCAGAACTGGTAGGACTAATCCACATGCACAGTCCATTCATTCTGAGGGTTTCAGTGTTCCGATGCTCAGAACAGCTCACCATTTGAAATAAGACACTGAGGAAGTTCCATTCTTATTAGTCATTAAAATAAGCGCTTTCACTTCCTGGAAAATTCAACATACTGGGCACAAATCTGGTCCTTCTGTAAAACTACTTTTATAGTAATACTTGAAGCTTTGAACCTTTGTTAAATGCCTTCAGATGCTAACTACTGTTTGCAGCTTGACTCTTGCCTAGGTACAGATAAATTTGCTGCCATCCTCAGGAGCAGCCTGCATGCATGCAATGAAGTAGCTATCACTGCATGGAAACTCACAAAAACCATAAAACTGTGTGACAAGTATGTGGTTATTGACAAATTGTCATCTCTATGCTGATGTTAGCAGAAACTCTATATCAAAATCTGGTTTTAGAATACAGCTGGAAAAATTAAAACATTCCCAAACTCATTGATCAAATATTAAAGCAGATATAGTTAAGAAAGAATTACAACAAATCCTTGCCTGAGTCTGACAGAAATGTTATGGCTGGATTTCAAACAAATATAAAATCAGATAAATATATATGCGTGTTTGTGATATCATTATATGTACACAAAGTCAGCAGGTACACACACACACGCAGACAAAACATTCTCCTTTCATTGTCCTCAGAGAGAATTTGGTCACAGCCTGAAAACCTGTGTGACATTTTGTATCTTCCAAGTGAGGTGAAAGTACATCTTTTCCAAAAACTGTGAACTGTTTAGATGAATGGCACCTTCAAAGTTGGAATGATTTTCTCAGATATAAATGGGTGCTGCTTTAACTTTTTTGTTTGTATTGCTTACTGGGAACAGACTCCACCCTGCTCACTCACCTAAAGTCAAGCCTCTACCCCAACCCTGTTCAAGTCACACAATAAATGTAACAAAAAAGTCTTCACAATACAGTTAGAAAAGGTACAATGCACTCATGCAATGTAAGATATTTCTCCAGTACACAACAGCTGACTCAAAAATCTTGTTCACTAAGTAGGTTCCTGGCATTGCAGAATACTTATCAATTCAGTCAAGGGGAATGTCACAATATGGAAGAGGCTTCTTCCTCTGTTTCAGTAGAAAAGAGGGTTACTGAGAGATGTAAGCATTAGAGAGCTGTACAAAAAGGGCAGATGTACTACACACTTATATCTGTGAACGTGAGCTGCAAATTTTTCCTTAAAACTCATATGTCTGTGTGTGTGAAAATCTGTATATGCATATTTTTAAAAGATGTGAAAGTTGAAATTTTATATATCTAAAATACAAAAATATTTTAATTTATGATGTTCTTGTCTTACAAGGTTTGTTTTGGCTTGTGGTTAATTTGTGTGTGTGTGTTGTTTTTAAATTTTTTTTTCCTCTGGAAGATTATGATTTTTCTGTTCCTCTGCAGAAGAAATAGATAGTTTAACATTGCACTGTATAAATGGGTCTGGGAACATAACAGGAAGCTCTAGCTCTTCTATCAGATCATAGTCGATAAAGCTGAAGGCTTTGGTCTCTAAAGGGAAGTGTCTGACAGTTAATCACTAAATAGGATATCTCAGGACAATAACCGTTTAATTATTTCTGAGCCAGTGAAATGTTGACATCTGTCAAGGAAAATAAAAAGAAACAAAAAAATCTGCTGTTAGGCACTATCAGAATGAAAGAGAAAAGAAAAAAATATTTATGGACTGAATTTTTTATTAAAGTCTCTACAGGATTTTATAGATTTTTAGTTATTTTTATGACTATGCATAACATTCAATTTTTATGATATGTGGTATTGCATAAATCTGTTTACAGTTTAACAAAGATCAATGGTAAATGCACAAAATGGAAATGCTGCATATTATCCATATAAAACTCCATATTAAGAGAAAAGCTGCACTGATGGGCTGGTGAAAGGAGAGCTGGAGATGCTCAAACTTTTGCTTATGAGTGGAGCTCATTCTTTGATGTTGAATATTATAAAGCTATATTTATAGACATTGCCATTTTTTCATTAAAGAATACATTTCATGTATTTAATGACATTAGTCACACATGCAGTTACTAAGATGTTGGTTAGAGTTTTATGCTTAAAATCAGGTACAGTTTTGTTTTTGAGGCAGTAGTCAGTAGCTGTGTTGTGGGAGAAAAATAGAACAAAACCTTTTGAAAATGATGGTACTTTTACTACAGGCTATATTTATTTAAAATGCAGAAGTAAATTCATTAATCAGCCTATAATTTACAGCTCCTGGAAAGGGGTCTGTTAAGAAAGGCAAAAATATGTCAGCCCTTTTTTTTGGCTCAGTTATACTCTATTGGGAAATGTTACTGCAGGGCAAAAGTCAGAAAACTTTAAAATTCCTTCTTAACTTGTTTAAATTACTTTAAAGTTTAACCTGATTCTTGGTGTTATAACAGTTGGATCTTAGATATAAAGGGTGTTTCAAAAAGATGGACTGGTTTCAAAGCATGGTGATCTCAAAGTGGGTCCATCATTTTGAAACACCCTGTATTACAACATCTCTATATGTTTTGCATCAAATTGTTGATGTATTAATCTCTGCTTTTCATTTAGAATTTTTATATCCTCCAAGCTAGAACTAATTCTTCTGTAATTTCTAGTAATATTTCACAGTGTGTTTTTAAAGTAAATGGCTACAAATATTCAACCTTTCAGCCATGAAGTGATACTCATCTTTGATCAACTGTATTTCAAAACTGAAAACTATACCAAGGAGCACTTTTTTATCTCTTTAGGTTATCACTACTGACAGTGCCTCAGAAGACTCTTAGAAGCCTTCAAAGCAATCATGTGGAGATGGGGCATGATGAATTCTTTCTCGTCTTGAGATGAGAACAAAACAGATAAACTGTGTCAAATGATGAATGTGTGCTCTTTGAAAGAATCAAAGGGTAATCTTGAGGGGAGTCCTAAAAGAAATTAAGAGACAGTCCCCAAGAACAAAAATTGAATCTAGTGTAAAGCCCATCCGAACAATAATGTTTTATAAAGTTTTTTTTTCAAGCATAGTCTCAAGAGTATCTAGCTGACATTTTTGAAGTTTGCTGGGCAGGATGTAAATTACTTCCAGCATTACAGGGGATGATAACCACTTGCCATATTAGCTTGAAGTTCTTCAAGCAACAGTGTTTTTTAGATCAAATATATAGAGCTGTAAGTGAATTAGTCCTTGAAAAGTACAGATAGGGTATATGTTGCTTATCGATCAGCTCCAGATGTTCAAAAGCAAACTAAACACACTCAGTCTTTGTTAACTAAAGAGATAAGGCATATAAACATAAAGCCATTATCTGCCTTTAAAAGTGAATCTCTATCTGAGTAGCAATGCTGTATTGTCTCGCAGCATCATTCATATGGCAGTGGTTTGGTTAGGTTGCTCTATTAGTAGCGAATAAATATTTCACTTATTGCCTTGGTAATTACCTGCACAATTATTCAAACAAAAATAAATAACTTTACCACATTAGGATAGCTTATTAGCCTGTCTGAAGCAGAACTGACCTTGAACGCAACCTAAATAGCGTTATATGCCTGCTATGTACTTTTATGCGAGGAGAGCGTGTGCTGTTTGGATTTCAACAGGGCTACGCAAACAGCACAGAAAATTCAATGTCAGGAATCTATGAAAAAAGGTGTGTGAGACTTCACTGGAAAAATTAATAAAACACTTTGTTGTAGAAAATATAGAGTAAAGAAGTAGTGTGACCGAGTAATTCACAATTGAAACAGTTTCTTTACAGTTCTTATATTCGCATACAAATCTCACCATTAGTATTCCACAACCAAATATCAGAGCAAGCTTTCCAAGAAGCAGGATGGGGCTTCTTCCCTCTGCTTTTTGTTTATAGTTAAGTTAAATTGGAAAGCAGCGAATACATTTCTCATTTATTTTGCTTATATACTCATCCATATTGTGTCTAGAATTTCACAAATCTTCATGTTGTACTTTCCACATTTAACCCCTGCAGCAGGCAAGAATTTTGATTTAATGCCTATTATTGTGAAGACTGAATAGGATTCATCTATAACTCAGCAACATTATTTGAAAGTTCAGTTTTTGCACACTGGCAGCCGTCTGTATATTCCCGATTTTCTCCTCCAAGTCAGGAAAAAAATTACAGATACCAAGAAGAATTCCACAGAATGTATCTGCTATGTTTAATTTTCCATTATGACACTGTCCAGCAATATGGGACTATGCGAATGCCTGCACCGCACCAGAACTACCAGCATGTAGTTAGTAGAGGGAACCAAGCTCTTTGCCTCCCATCTTTCAAGTTGAAGCTCAGAATAGGTGAGGACTCTTCCTTAATTTTTACATACTGTTTTTACTTCCACTGTTTTCAAGAACATTTCAAACACTATGAAAGAAGCAAAAATATTACCATTGTCATGGTAGATTGATATCATTCTAACACAGCTGCTTCCCTAAATCTTTACTTCTGCATCATTTATATGATCAAAACTGAGTAACTTTTGACTGGCTTTGTAGCTCATCTTTGAGCATGTACTGGCTCCAGTCATAAATAAGGACTCTGTGTCATTTGGTAGGTCTTTCCCTAATAATTACTTTTGGATCTTTACAAAATACTGAGCTGACATCTTCCTAATATTTCTCCTCATAGCTCCAAGATTTTTCCTTCTGAACAGTAATAGTCAGCTCAAAAGTTACAAATTCATATATGAAGTCAGAAGTCCTCCATGAGTATCATTTTTCAAGTATTTGCACTGAATATAAAAATAATAACTTAACTGCCTTGTTCCTCTGTCTTGCACAGTTACTCTGTGTTTATTTAGAGTTTGTCCCCACCTCCATTACTAGAAAGTACTAGTAGTTGAGCTCTTTTCTTACATATCCTTTGGTCATTTTAAAATTATTTGATGAATTCTATTTGGTCATGCCATTATACACGTACACACACAGATAGTATTGGTACACACAAAAATATGTTGAATAAACTCATAGTATTAAGGGTAAATATTAATGCACAAGTATCACAGTTTTGAATTGATTTATCAGCAAAAAAAGCATACTGTCCCACTAGTGGGATCTGTCAAAGAATTAGTAAAAGCTTTTTGGCTGTTACAAAGATTGCTAATCTAGCATATTGCTAGATTTGAATCTCCCTGTACTAAACATGTTTCTATATTGAAGTGTCTTTATGAAATCTTTCATTGATACAAACACTCTATTGTTTAGTGAAGAATATATCTATAAGAGAATGTTACTTTTATATTTAATTTTGAAAATAGTTTGCTTCTCAATAAAGGGTTTTGCCAGAGAAAGGATCACTTAATATGCAATTGAACATAAAAGCAACTAGACAGTCACTTCGATGTTGGAATTTTAGCATTACCTATTGCACTGATTTTGTCTGGGACGGATTTAATTTTCTTCACAGCAGCCTATATGGTGCTGTGGTTTAGACTGGTGACCAAAACAGCATTGACAACACAGATATTTTAGCTATCGCTGAGCAGTGCTTGAACAGTGCCAAGGCCTTCTCTTTCTCACTCTGGCCCTCCCAGAGAGGCAGCTGGGATGGGGAAGAGTCTGGGAAAGGACACAGCCAGGACAACTGACCTGAACAGACCAAAGAGAAATTCTGCATGGAGTCATAGAGTCATGCTCAGCAA
Source organism: Pampusana beccarii (assembly GCA_013399365.1). Classification (NCBI taxonomy): domain Eukaryota; kingdom Metazoa; phylum Chordata; class Aves; order Columbiformes; family Columbidae; genus Pampusana; species Pampusana beccarii. The sequence continues at coordinate 180,966 of VWYH01005718.1, forward strand.
TAAAAGTGGGTTGGAGGCTGTTCTTACAAAATTGCCATTTCCCAGGAATTGGCTGGGCATTAGTCTCCTGATGGTGAGTGATTAGTTTTGTATAACTTGCTTCTTCCTTTCTTTTTTTTCTTTCACTTACTAAATTGTCTTTATCTCAGTCTATGAATTTTCCCACTTTTGCTGTTCCAACACTCCGCCCCATTACACCAGTAGAGGTGGGGAGTGAGTGAGCAGCTGTGTGGTGCTTTGCTACCTAATAGTCTTAGCCCACCACACCTGTGGTTTAGGAACTAGACTAACAAAATAATTTTTTTGTTCCTCCTTTTTTTTTTTTTATTAAATGGTGCCAGACTGTCAGCAGTTTACTGGAAAGACAGGTCAAATATTAAATATACCTCTTGCTGAAGTTCTTCCCATCGAGTGTTGAACTTCTCAAGTTTTTCATTGATCAATTCATCCAAAATTCCACCATCAGTTAAAGTCTGAGCCAATTCCCGAATCTGATTGCGATTATCTTCTGGATGTCTCATTAAATGTTCCAGAGACTGAAACAAGGTCAAAAAAGCAGTTTGTTTTTCTTTCTGCAAATAAGATTCTACAGAGCAATCACAATTCCGCTTAAAAATATAAATAAGAAACTTCATATTTCATACACAATTAAAGTAGAGAGAAAAGATAAAAATATCTATGTCCCATATCTTAACAACCAAAACAAAGAAATATTTTTTGCAAAGCAATAAATTCAGTGCTTGATTTTAAAAATGTGGACTATGCCAAATGACTTCAGGGGGAGTTTTTGTGTACCTAAAACTAATTAAAAAAACCTGCTTGAGTAGCTGAACGGATGAAATTCAACAGCAAAAATGTATTACCAAGGTAACATTTTGTATTTTGATCCACTAGGAGTATTAACTTAATTGTAGAAATTTGAAAGGCTCCATGAATAAAAATTAAGTAGTAGTAAGCAGAGTTGCTGTGCTAGGATGAAAGTTTGCTCTTTCTGAAGTCTTCAACATTTTTTTGACTGGCTTAAGTGAGGCCATGTTTTTTAAAACACGTATTTTATTGTCACCAAAAATGTCTGTGACATAGGCATGATACATTTAATTACTCTGTTTCACTTAGGTGGATTTCAATTCAAAAACTCATTTGTTGAATCAAGTGAGAACATAGGACTTTCCAAATACTCTGCATCTTTCTCATATGTAATGTTGAGTCATAGTTTGTTTTGAATGTAATGTAAAATTTATCAATACATGTAATATGATATTATTGAAGTCAGCACTTACATCTAGAGACTCAGAAATCTCTTCTGCACCTCCCTGGATATTTTCAGTTGCCTTGAGTTTCAGTTCAATCTCATTCAACCATTTATTCTCTGCATCCAAATACGACAATAATTCACGCCAACATGCCCATACCTCCTGATGGAAAGAAAAAAATATATTGTGATTGAAAGTCTCACAGCTAACTTTATCTTATCAAAACATTGAAAATATTGCACCCCAAAACAACAGGGTTGATATCTGATGGTTATGGTGCCATATACTTGATTTTTTTTTCCCCAGTATTTATGTGTTCCAACCAAATATAATACACCAATGAAAACATTTTGATTAAACATAATAATATCACAGAATATAACATGTAAAGGTGAACACTTCTGCAAAACACAACTTGAATCTTCCATCTCATGAACTATATACACTTTACACGCTTTTCTATAAAATTTTAATAATTATTTAAGGTACAGGTTTATAAAATGTCTAAACTCACCACTTTCAAGAATTCCGACTGAAATCTCAATGGAAATTAACTCTAAACCACATTTAGTGCAATTTATAGACCACTTAAGTAATAGAGTACTAAACATAATGTTATAACTGTAAATGTAAATGAACTTATGTCCTTATTCTCCTGCAATAATATTATTGTCTAATATTTTATTTTTACAATGTCTGAAGACAAATAAGGAGACAAAAATGGCACTTCATCCACAAGCAAAATATTTCAATGATCACAAATCATATTTTCGTTATTCCTTTTTTGTTTGTAGAAGTTAAAATAATTTTATTGAGATGCATTAGGCTGTTTATAGATTAAGTTTCTCAGAGTGCGATTCACCTCACCTAGCTTTGGTCTCATCAAATATAAGTGTCTAGTCTAGGAGGAGGTTATAGAGAGATATTACCACACAACAACGACACTGATGATCAGAGGAATACAGATTAACAGTTTAGACTACATAACTAATTTTCCACAGTGAAATTTAGAGGAGATAAATTTTACTAAGGCATATAATTGTCCTGTATGAAGATAGCTATTGCAAATTAGTTCACAACAAAAAAAACATACTTAATTCACTGTGACCACTGTATAATATGCAAATAGTCCTATTGCGAGAATCTGAAATGGCCAAAATGGCATGGTCAACTCAAAATGCATGAGACATATTCAGCTTGCCAGCAGATTAAATGCTGTTCCCATGCTGAGATAACACCACCTGTCCAGCTTCAGGGCCATTTAATCAACATCCTTAGCCATGAAAGAAAGAGGCCTAGAGGGGCTGGTGAAGACAATGTCACAAGGTTGCTACAGAAGCCAGATGCTTGGCTTAATCTCAACAGGGATAAGGACCACAAGCAGCCATTGCTGTCTCCCACTCAAGAGCCACATCTGAGGGTTGTTTTGTTTTGTTTGTTTGTTTGTTTTAACTTAACTCTCCAGCATATACAGTTCTCAGCAAGATTTAGGTATATGCCTCATACCACGTGGTATTTGGTAAATGGCTCATAAAGTGAGGACAGCCTTGAGCTACTCATGATCCAATAGGATAATACATCTTTGCTCTCTACCATACTTCCGCAGTTAGAAGAGTTATAAATACAGGGACCAATAAGATACCAACCTCCAAAGTTTTGCACTTTCCATTCAGTCGGCTGCAGAGTCGCTGGTAGCTGGTAATTAGAACATCAAGTTCCTTTTTCAAAGCCTCATGAGCTGCAGGTGGAGCCTTTGCTATAAAATTATTCACAGATTCAGTAATAAGCTTCACTTTCACTTCTTTCTGCATTGCTTCCTCCTTTGCTCTCTACCAAAAAATAAACAAACAAACAAAAGCAGAAGAAAAAGAAAAAAGTTGTAGTCCTGGTTTAAGAAGGAAACTGATTTCTAGTAACTCCATTAGAATTCTCTCTGATAGAAATCTGTCAGGGGGAAAAGGAAAAACAATCCCACAGGAAAAACAAAATAAAACAAAGAAAGAAACAAAAAAAACCCACAAGAGACATTTAATTCCTAGACTTTCTAAAATAACCTTGAAAGCATCTTTTTTTTTTTTTTCATTTTGTTTCCAATACATGATACTCAATACAATATAACAACTTCTCGCAACTATATAGTTTCCTGGAGATCTCAGAATAGGAAAACATTTCAATATATTTTTTTTCCCAATTAATTCTTCAAATATCTTTTCCATAAATCCTTAAGAATCACAAATGAAAAAAAATCTGTTATGTTACAAGTTCATGTACCTAGGTTTAAAGGCACAATGGCAAGCAACAAGACAGAAGAAAAAAAGAAAATACTACTGATTTGCCCTCCCTTGACACTGTTAATAACTTTCATTTAAAGATAAATTGAGAAATTCATTTTTCTCCACTGTACATTTTACACTTTTACCAATGCACTAATTTTGATTTTATTCCCTCACTTTCCAGAGATAGAAAAATCAGTGCCATTGTTCACCACCAGTGAATGTCAACCTAACATGAAGAAAGGAAAACGAAGTGTTCTCCCAAACAGCGTTAAGACCTGAGGCAGAGAAGTTTCACAGAGAACAAACACAGGAAATCAAGATCTGAGGGACACAGAACCATAAATAGGTGGTGAATTAAAACCAGTAGTTAACAAATCATGTGTAACTGATCCGAAGCCACTAACCTGACAACTTTTCCCCATTTTATCCTATGTAACCACGACAACTATTTAATTCAATTCTAAATTTTCTTCCTCCATTTTTTGTTACTCTCCCCTTCGTTACAGTGCCTCATTAAATATATATATATATATATATATAAAAAATTGTCATACCTAGCATTGTTTCTTCTGACAGCCTACATGTCTATGACCAGAGTCATATCACTACTGAAAACAGAGTGATGGTGTACATAATGTCATCAGTGTGTACTGGTCTTGACAGGAATTTAAGCTGAGAACTTCTTGGCCTGAAGACATTAAAAAGAAACCTTGTTCCCTACAGCCTTCTTTCTCTCTGGGACCAGTGAAGTCCACGAACCAGAATAATTGAGATCAGGCTGTCATTGCCAGAGAAAGCTCATTATGTTGCTCTTGGCTTTCCCCTTTGCTAGCTGTCATCCTGGGCTGCAGGATGAACAAGGAGTTCTGGCCCAGATTTTGCCTGTTGTGTGATAGGAGAGGTGACTGCAAGGCTCTGGGGAAAAGGACCATCAGGAGCAGGTGAAGAGATGCATGAGAAAAGATCTGGTTATCTGCACAGATCGAGGTCTCATAGTTTGAACATCCCTGTACTTCAGCTGGAAGTACAGAATATAAAATCCATGGGGGCTGTCTAAAACTGTATATTTAACCTGTTTCATTATGCAGTGCAATGTAAAAATTTGAGTTGTGTTAGTTAATTACTAAAGAAGAACTGTATCTCTAGAGCAGATGTTTACTTTTGATATATTTGTCTCATTTCTTTAATATAACAACATAGAAACAGTATATTTTTTGTCATCAAACTTGTTCCATATATTTCCATATATTCTGTATATTCTGGCTAGCATTAAGCCAGATCTGTCAGTAAATAGAGATCATCAGTGGCATGGTCATATATTCTCAAACACTGGCAAAACTCTATGGACAACAAAGAGTTTGTGAACAAAGTTTTGAATAGATTGTCAAGGCTATGTAATCTGTCCTCCTGAATAGCACAGGTCAAACAATTCACCTACGAAATAAAAATCAAGTCCACATCCAGTGGCTGAGCAACAATATATTTGAGCATGTATCACATTCTAGTGTGGTTTTTTTTTTCCCCGTAGGCCGTATTCACCCCACATGAAAGAAACAGTAGTTAATTGAGACAAAAAATATACTGTTTCTATGTTGTTATATTAAAGAAATAAAACAATAAATTGTGCATACTTAGTACATACTAACATGCATCCTGAAGTACTAAATCTTTTTTCTCTCTCTCTTTAATATAAAAAGAAGAGAGAAAACAGATTTTACTTAGTTAACTGCTGCTAACACCTGATTATTCCTTAAGTAATATTGTTGAAGCTGCATCAAAATCAAGTATCCAATAAATCAAAGAGAAAAAACTACAACGTAGTACTGTGAAGGATTCAATTATCTTCCAGCATTTTCCAAATAGAAATTACTTCAAGCCGCCTACTTCTTAAATTTAAGGCTAACAAGTAGATTTGAAAAGGCACCTTTCTAAATGAAAGAGTAGACTTTTTCACAATGAAAATATCAAAAGCACTTTAAACACAGATCAAAGAATTAGTTCATTTTTACCTTCAGTTCCTCAACAGCTTTCTGTAATTCATCAGGCGTTTTATATTCAAAATCTCTTTCCAGATATTCTTCCTCTGCTTGTGTTATCCATTCATGCATTTCTGACAAATCTTTTCTGAGACTCACAGTCTTATCCAAACCACCTTTTAATGCTGCCTTCTTAGCATAGGCCTTCAAGAAAGAAAACATTACATGGTACTTGAAGAAAGGCTACTGTACAAACTTGATAATATTTCAGCCTGAAAAGAAACAAATTAAATCCTATACTAATAACAATGCTGTAATTAGGCAGATATTAACAAGTAATTTCATAGATATTAATAACAGGTAATTGAGAAAGTATTACACACATGTATGCATCCTTTTCTTAGTGAACCATCGCTGTGCAGAAGGAGTTTTCAATGATCCTATAGTGAGATTCTATGCCATATGCTGAGATCCCCAGAAAATAAATCTGAAAAAACATCACTTCACGACTGTTTTCTAAGAGATACTAAAAGAACCATCACAGGAGACCTTGAAAGTGCACTCAAGCATAAAATCAGAGGCTTTTGAGCTGTAAAGTCACCTCCTAACCAGTTTGAATACAACTTGCCAGGGAATAAAGCAAAATGCATATCTTTCTTTTACTGATGAACTCATTATTGAATCACTTAAAAAGGTGTCTATCCTTAAGAAAGGTAAATAAAAAAAGGAATCTTGTACTGGAAGAAGCTATTTTAAAGTGAAAAATACTTTTCTAAACCCCTTGCCAGTCACCACATAGGGGTCATATAACTTACATGATATAGCTCAGGTATAGAACTAGATGATCTTTAAGGTCCTTCCCAACTCAAACCATTCTATGATTCTATGAATTGTGCATCAACTTCTTAAAATAGGCCATAACTGATTAAGCCATTGGCTGAGCCATCTTTCAATGGTATAAAGAAGTTTGCAACAAAACCAACTGGTTGCACTGCAGCCATTTTTCAAAGTTGGGTGCGCAGAGCTGATCGCTCTGACATCCTGCACTGTGATGCTACTTCAGTAAATGTTATTTTTGGTATCATCAGGAGGAATTGTGTCTCAGTATTTGGTTTTTCTGACTGTTACTGGTTTCGTTACACATCCTTGAGGACTGGCTGTTAAACATAAATGTTGTTCTACACAAATATTGCTTTACAGAACAAAGGAGAGTGACAATAAAAAAAGTCATGTTCAACAAGTATAAATGCAGAAACATACATGGCCCTACAAAATTCCCTCTTCCTCAGTCACAGCACCAGAAGAGAGGGTAATCTTCAGGGAAAAAATAAGAGTTTATGATCTTTGGAAGAAGGTGCAGGGAACTCAGGAGGACTACAAAGGATGTCACGAGGTTATGCAGGGAGAAAATTAGAAGGGTTAAAGCCCAACTAGAGCTCAATCTGGCTCCTGCTCTAGAAGACAATAAAATAATGTTTCTATAAATACATTAGCAACAAAAGAAGGGTGAAGGAGAATGCCCATCCTTCAGCAGACAAGGGAGGAAACAAAGTGACAAAGGCTGTGTAAAAGACTGAGGTACTTAAACTCTTCTTCGCCTCAGTGTTTAATAGTAAGATCAGTTGTTCTTGGGATACCCAGCCCCCTGAGCTAGGAGACATGGACATGGAGCAGAATGAAGACCCAGTAATCCAAGGGGAAATGGTTAGTGACCTGCTGCACCATTTACACCCATACATCTATTGAACCAGATGAGGGAGCTGGCAGAAGTGCTCAGGAACCCACTTTCAATTATTTATCAGCAGTCCTGGATAACTGGGGAGGTCTCAGTGCACTGGAGATTGGCAAATGGGACATCCATCTACAAGAAGGACTGGAAGGAGGATCCAGGGTACTACAGGCCTGTCAGACTGACCTCGGTGCTGGAGAAGGCCATGGATCAGATCATACTGAATGCCACCACATGGCACATACAGGACAATCAAGTGATCAGGACCAGTCAGCATGGGTTTATGAAAGGCAGGTCCTGCTTGACTAACCTGATCTTCTTCTGTGACAAGGTGACCCTCTTAGCAGATGAGGGAAATGCTGTGGTTGTTGTCTACCTAGACTTCAGTAAAGCCTTTGACAGCATTTCCCATAGCATTCTCCTGCACAAATTGGCTGCTCGTGGCTTGGATGGCATTACTCTTTGCTGGGTAAAACACTGGCTGGATGGCCCGACCCAAAGATTTGTGGTGAATGGAGTCAAATCCAGCTGGTGGACAGTCACAAGTGGTGTTCCCCAGGGATGAGAATTGAGACCAGTCCTGCTTAATCTGTTTATCAAGGACTTGGATGATGTGATCTAGTGCACCATCAGTGAGAGTTTGCAGATGACATCAAGTTGGATGGGAGTGTTGATCTGCTGGAGGGTAGGAAGGCTCTACAGAGGGATCTGGGCTGGCTTGATTGATGGGCCAAGGCCAATTGTTTGAGGTCCAACAAGGCCAAGTAACAGGTCCTGCACTTGGGTCACAACAACCCCCAGCCAGCACTGCAGGCTCGGGGAAGAGTGGCTGGAAAGCTGCCTGGCAGAGAGGTATCTGCGGGTGTTGATCAACAGTGGTTGAATACGAGCCAGCAGTGTGCCCAGGTGGCCAAGAAGGCCAACAGCATCCTGGCTTTTATCAGGAATAGTGTGGCCAGTAGGTCTTGAGCAGTGATCCTGTACTTGGCACTAGTGAGGCCGCACCTTGAATCCTGTGTTCCGTTTTGGGTCCCTCACTACAAAAAAGACACTGAGGTGCTGGAGAGAGTGCAGACAAGACCAGTGAAGGGGCTGGAACACAAGTCTTACAAGGAGAGGCTGAGGGAACTGTGTCAGTTTAGCCTTGAGAAAAGGAGACTCTACAACTACTTGAAGGAGGTCGTAGTGAGGTGGGTGTCAGTCTCTTTTCCCAAGTAACAGGAGATAGGACAAGAAGAAATGGCCTCAAGTTGTTTCAGGAGGAATTACTCTAAATTCTCCACTGCTTTAGCATGTTATTTCACCTACAGTAATGGCAAGCAAGTACAACAACACAAAATAAAATGCAACAGATGAAATACAGAACTTGATTTTTTGGCAAATGCTTATATACCAGTTTCAGAAAGCTAGTTTTACAGGAGCCATAAATTACATTGCTGCTAAGATCTAAGATACCAGTATATAAATTTGTTATAAAAATAGTAAGATACTGTATAATAATATGAAGATATATACTTTATATGTATTGCTACATGCTAAATAGAATTTCTAAACCAGAATTTTAGTTAATGAGAACCAAATGTGTTTAAATGCAGTTTCATTTCTACTCAATATGCATAGAAGGACAAATTCTGCCGATGAGATATCTGATTATTATTTTAAAATGAACCACTCAGAAGGAGGTTTGATACCTGTTGGCAAATGTGTTCCCATTGAACATTGAGCTCCTTTAGTTCTGTCTCTATTCTGGAAGCAAATTCTGCCTCTGCTTCACTCTTCATTTTCTTCCCAACCTCATTAACACTGTTCAGACTTGGCTGGATTGTCTGGATATCATTTACTAAAGCCTAAAAGAATAGCAGAATATTAGGCAAGCAGTATTCACACAAAATTTCAGATACACTATCCCTGTCAAAAGGTGTCTACGTGAGATTCTGACATGTCTTTGGTTCATACCTCTAGTCAAATGAGCACAATGTACCGACTTAACCATGAAAATAAATTTTAAAAGGATGAGCAGCTGTAATGTGGTAAGCTATTCTATATCAGATAACTTTCTTTTGCAAAATATATAATGAAGTTTTAACTGCTATGTATAGACTATATATATAGTGTCGTATTCTATATATCGTATCTCTGATTCACATTTGTGCAAGAGCATCCAATCATCATGTGAATCCATCTTATTAACTGTGCCAGTATTACCTCTGGACTGTTAATTCACCTGATAACGTGATCTGAATGATAATATTCTCTGGTTATGTCTAGTTATTAGAATTATTTTTGTTTGAATATTATTTAAATCCTGAGGTAGTTCTAAATTGCCACCTCCAATTTTATTTCCTAAGGCCTTCTTAAGTGCTGAAGATGTTAACCTGGGCTTCCTACACAGTAGAAAAGGCTGGAAGCGTAAACACATAAAAGATTATTAAGATTTTGGTATCTTTATTATATATTTGACAGTAATGGCTAATATTTGTGCAAACTCTTCCCAAATTCAGATGACAGATTCTAAAAGAGTTACATATAACTTACTGCTTCATAGAGACAAGAGATGTCCTATATAATTTATAGTCATTTTTATTTGAATAAGGGGTAAGAGAGAAAGTCTGAGGAATTCCTAAGTTCTGTAAGATCAATATGTATGTTTCATGATATTTACACATCCTGCCAGAACGCTTACAGAACTTGTAAATTCCACTGAAGACATGGACAGAGACTATAATAGATTATAAGATTCACTGCTCTTACACACTCTGTTGAGACAGGCAGAAGAATTTGTAAACCTTGTGATGGAAGTGGCAATACTTCATGATGCTTTAAAACTCTGCTGGGACAAAATCCTGGAACTTGTAAGTTTAGTGAAAAAAAAAATGGTTATAACTCACAATACCTACAAGTTCTTTTGGCACAGTCACAAAAGCTTGTAAATCATGTGTGAATAATAGACACAGAAAAAGCTCTTCTGGCTTATATTATGCAGTTTATAACAAACATACATGCAAAGTTTGTAAACTCAACAAAGTACATAGTTTTCTTAGGAGGCTACTAACTTTTTATTTGCTGCAACTACCCTTTTTGATGTTGCACTCCTGCTATAAATGCATAATGATACTGTGAATGTATGCCTCCTCTCTGTATTAAAGTTTACCATTTTTTTAACAGAATTTTCCTTCAAACCCAGGAAATGCGGTAGGTTCAAATACATTGCAGAAGATGACCTCCTTACAACACAAATCTATTTTTAGGAAAACTAATAATTTGTGCGACTTCTGTATAAGCTAGGCTTCTAGAGAAGAACTGAATAATTATCAAGCAGGCAGGTAATACTCACTGTACATTGATCAAGTTGCTTTTCCAGTGCTTCTGAATCACCAAGGGCAGGCCACTCTTCCTTCAGAAAAACATCTACTTCAGCCATCCACTTCTTCAGTGTTTTAGTGTCATTCTGTTTATTAAAAAGACATTTTATTGCATTGCAAAGAACCTGACTGGCAATAGCATAATACATCCTAGCACTACAACTAAAACTGACCACAATGTAATTTCAAGATTATTGAACCATCAGAAAAATACGAACACAGCAAACAAGCAAAAACAATTTTTTCTAGGGCTGTCATAGACTCTTTCACTTGCACTCTGACCATTTCTGCTGAAGCTTAATGTGTCTACAAGCAGGCAGCATTCTGGCTCTCAAGCTTCTGCTTTCCAGATTTCATTTGTGTTTACACGATGCATGAGTGTTTATTGGTTTCTTGTATGGCTTCGGACTACTCATACTTGGTAATTAATTCAGGGTCACCTATCAAATCCTCCTGTGTTTCCATTTGTGGGTCCCTTCCAACTCAGGAAATTCTATGAACTAAAATTTCAGGCTCCTTTTAGAAATAGCATGTTCTATTGCCTGTTTCTCCACCAGAACACAACACAGAAAGACTCCCTTACTACTCCAAATGAAAAAAACAAACCAAACCAAACCAACAAAAAACTCAAAACAAAACAACAAACAAACAAACAAACACCAGTACTGAAACAGTAATTGAAACAAATTCACTTCAGAAACTAAAATCACATAATGATTCAATTAATCATTTCAGATAAGGATTCTCAATTACTGCCTCTAGCAGCAGAATATTTGTAATCAGCAATATGCTTTTGGTGAATGCAAAGTTGAATTAAAGCACTAAAAAGGACAGTTCATAAGAATACAGGCTGTGCCCTAAAATGTGTACAAAAATGCCTTAGCAGCTAGTACGAGACAGGTAACCAAAGGGAGCATTTTCCAAATGTGCTTGATATATTAAATAACAATAGGCTAATATGGAAAATGAACTGAATTAATAAGAATAATCATACAGAAATTATAATTATATTTCAGAATGGCAATTACCAAAACACTGTTGAAGTGTCTACTGTGCATTCCATTATCATTGAGTAAAAATAGTTGAGAATCATATTTCATGATGACACCTTAATACCTTTAAACGAATACTTTAAGCATAGTTCATTAATGCTGCAAAATATAGAACTGATGGGATTTACAGTCTCTAGTTCACGATGAAGATCGAGTGTATGACTTGCATTTTGAATCAGACTGTAAATGCATTTTATTTGTCAACACCGATTTCCTTCATAATTCTTCCATAAATTGAAACAGAGAAAATAATTGTCTGGAAGGAAAATTATTCAAAGAGTTGAAAAGACAATGACTTTTATATTAACTGTGTACTACAGTGACTTCAGCAATAAATATAAAGGCTAAGATTTGTATGCAAAAATAGCTCACACAGCTTCAAAAATATGTGTTCTACAGAGCATAGTCATGATGTTCAGGACTTTCTGCTTTTAAGAGCAGTAAGGAAACCTGTAAACCTCTACCCAGAAAATTCATGGGGGAAAAAAAAAGAAAAAAAAAGACAAATATTTGAATTTCTCAAGCAAAGTGTATTGCTCTGTTATGTACAATTGCAAATATTTAATTATTTTATTGAAAAAAACACTTTTCAGTTTTCGTATTTATATCGGGTTTATGTGGCAAGGTTTTGGAAGCAGGGGTGACCTCTTTGAGGAGAGGTCAGGTGCTGCCCTTGTGCTGGATACAGCCAGTTTCAGCTGCCTCCAATGGGCCTATCACAGGACACAACTGACCCCATGGTCAGCTAGTGACGACTCTGTGATAATACAGTTAAGAAAGGTCAAAACCACTAGATAGACAGGTGAGGAGAGGAAACAAGTGAGAAATAGCTCTGCAGATGCCAAGGTGAGTGAAGAGGGAAGGAGAGGAGGTGTTCCAGCTGTCAGAGCAGAGATTCCTCTGCAGCCTGTGGTGACGCAGGCTGTTCTCCTACATACCATGGAGGTCCATGGTAGAACAGATAGCCACTCTGCCCCCCATGGAGGAACCCCATGCCAGAGCAGGTGGATGTGCCCTAAAGGAAGCTGCAGCACATGGAGAGCCCACACAGGAGCAGATATTTCCTGAAGCACCACAGAATATGGGAGGGCCCAGGCTGGAGCAGAAGAAAAGAGTGAGGAGGAAGAAGTGACAGAGAGGAGCTGGTATGGACCAACCACAGTCCTTGTTCCTCATCTCCCTGCACTCCTTGGTGGGAGATGAGACAAGAGTGAAGCAATAGAGTGCAGCCTAGAGGAAAGAGGAAGAGACAGAGGTGTTCTCCTATTTTTTGTTTGTTTTTGTTTTGTTTAGTTTTTGTTGTTGTTTTCTGTTTCTCACTACCCAAATCTATTTTCATCGGCAATAAATTAAATCAGTTTTACCCAAGTTGTTTCTGTTTTGCCAGTGATGACAACTAGTAAGCAATCTCCCTGTCTTTATCCCAATCCAAGAGCTTTTGCATCCTATTTTCTCCCTCTGTCCTGCTGAGAACAGGGACTGAGAGAGCAGCTGGGAGGGCATCTGGCTGCTGGCCAAGGTTATCCCACTATGTCTTTAAACTTCATTCTAAGACCAGCTTCAAACATCAGAGACGTAGCTATGGAGCCAAAGTTACGATTCAGAGTAATGTGGTATTTCAGTAGCTAAATTATAAATGGTACTGATAAAATGTTTCCTCCTTTTTCTGTCCATTTTGCTTATCTAAAAACTGATCAAGAGTAACAAAATAATGAGTACTTTCTTATTCTTTTTTTTCCTCTACACAAGCAGAAGTGGAAGAATACTTTGACAAAACAAAAACATTCCTGACCAGATAACTCTATTGAATTACATTGAAAACAATTAGACTTGTATTATAGTTCACAATGTGGAGCTAATAATGTATAATGTTTTAATACCAGCAAACCCAGGACAAAAATATTTCATGTTGTAAATAGGAGAAATACAGGGAGACAACACTGAGAAGAAACACACTGTGAGAACACAGCTTTGAGTACAGCTGCAGGACCTCCACCTTCAGGACTTTCTTTGTGATATCCCCCATGAGTATGCAAGTGTTCATTTGCATAGGGGGCAGGAGAGAAAAAACATTTTAAAATACATAAAAATACTTTCTTAATTTTTGTGACTGGTTAATCTGAATTCATCTAAAACCTGTTCCTTGAAATTATATACAAATAGAACAGGAACATGTTAAAAATTGAGATATTTTAAACCTTACAACATCTAAGTCATATACATGCCCTGTAATGCTGATACATGCGATTTAAAAAGAAGTACAAATAGAAGATCCTCACAATAAGAGAAACATTTCAAGTACCTGAAATTCACACAAGTGTGTAAGTCACAGTATCACAGTATCACAGTATGCTAGGGATTGGAAGGGACCTCAAAAGATCATCTAGTCCAATCCGCCTGCTGGAGCAGGAACACCTAGATGAGGTTACACAGGAAGGCGTCCAGTCATGTGCAACTACCATATTACAGATTACTTCAATCATGTAAGTTAATCCTTTAAAGTAAATATGGTTAGAGCTACTTCAGCTGCATGAAAGAGAATTTCAGTTACACTGGAAAAGTAAGCAGAGGAATATTAGTAGCCATTTCACTGAAATCAAAGTTAAGTTTTGCCATTGAAAAAACATAGACAGAAACAGTCACAAAATCAGGATTCAAAGTAAAATCTTGGACCCGTCAAAATCAAGTAAAATGCATGCTGTGCCATTCTCCTGGCCACAGGCTACTGCATAGTACAGGAGTCTGAAAAAGTTTATTTAACCTGGAATCTCTGGAGTTTAGTCATACGCTCCTCAAGTTTCTGGCAATGTTCCACCAGCTGTGCTGATAATTTCTTCCAGCGGCCAAGGATCACCTCAATCTCCGATCGGTGTTTCTGGCTGACTTCTGCAGGGGCTTTCCTGGACATGTCTTCCACAGTTGTGCTGAGATAGTTCAGGCCTTTTTGCTGCTCTTGCAGAGAGCTTTGCAGAGCCTATGAATAAGAAGCAGAGAGTATCATGATTAATGTGTTGGGCAATTCTCTTTGTTTCACAAAGGCAGGTGAGACTGCTGAAGAAAGAACTGAAAACTAAAAATGTAGGTCACCTTTGCTAAAACACACTCTACGGAGAAATTTGGAATTGCTTTTCTCACACCAACTACAAAGTAGAATTTTTAGTTGAACTGAGAATATAACCAGTAGTGTTTATACTTGTTAATAGAGGTTAGCCACATACACTTCATTAAGTTAAGATAGGAATTTACTATGGCCCTAATGATTACACTTTCAAAAGAATCAGACTATACATGCAGAAAAAGAATAAATTTGGAACTGCTTCTTTGATTTAAAGTTTTTGATAAGTTCTTCTCCAAACTTTTGCCCAAATGTGCTGCATCTAACTGTTTTTTTTTATATTCTGCATTTTATTTCTGCATGTGCATTGCTAGTTGCATCAAATTACATGCTGATTAGCCATCCAACAGCAGAACAATATCAAACAGTGAAATGCAGAGAAAGTTTGTAACCACTGGCAAAACTTGTTCCACATTTGTGTCTCCTTGTAAACTCAACAGGAAATCTGATAAAGCACAGACTGCATTTTGCAAATCACAATCGTTTCCATGTCAGCACTGGAAAATGAAATGAGCTAAATCTATACTTAACTACTAGACTTATTGTCAAAGGGATATTTTATATATCATGGGGAGAAACAAAGGCTTTTCCTTAACATGTTTGATATCTTATAAAATTAGTTTTAACAGTGAAGAACACTTTCACTCCTTTAACTTCAGGTATCAATTTAAGTATCTACTGTCTGCTGAAGCCCTTGGCTTGGTGTAATTCACTCAAGATATGTAAGATTCAGCAAGCTCATGCCAACTTTGCATTCAGTTCCTCTGAACTTTTCATCCAAGATGTTCATTCCCTCAGCTTGACCACTCACCTTGAGCTCCCCGAGTCTCTGCTCCATGATTTCATATTCAGCAACTGCAACCTGAGGCATGGAGAGTTTAGTTTCTGACTGCTGGATCCACACAAGTATAGTGCTCACTGTCTCTCTGTAGTGTTCAGGAGGCAAACTGTCAAAAACTACATTCCACAGGGAAGAAAAAGGGAAGAGATAGAATAATTTTGTGCTTCATTATTTGGTTTGCTGACAGAAATTGTTTGATAAATATCGAGCCTTATTGAAGTCAATGGCTATTTTGCAACTGATTGCATCAGACCCAGTATGTCCATATCAGAATTTTCCAAAAATTGGGGAAAAATACAACTTTTGAGGAATCAATGTACTCATTCTAATGTTTTTGATATTCCAGTCATTTTATCGGTTGTGTGTCATTTGGTTGTCTTGTTGCAGATCACATGACAACTTATATGGCCAAGACAACTAGTTTAAATACGTGTTTAGAAAACAACAGACTAATCGTACTTAACCCAAAAATCTAATTTCAGAAATGCAGTGAAAACCAGCATTCCCTTTTATGACCCATGTATGTATTTAATGTTTCTGTTCAAGTAAAATGTTCTGTTTAAGACATCTGTTAAAAACTTAGAAAATTAATCTTTCTTCTGCATTAAAGTTGAACTTTATTGCACTGTGCTTATTGTGCCAACATTACAGATGCTGTAAATAAACAACATCTGGCACACACATGAGCAACTCATTAGCAAAGATACTCTCTCTGCCCTCAATAACAGTTGCCTCTATACTCATTGAGAAAAGTACGGACAAATAGCATGTCTGTTTGGAAATGAAACATTTCCAACTTGTACCATATAATAATCAAGTATTTAAAAGCTAAAAAAAATGTGAAACCTATTCATATTTCCTATATGTCTCTGGTGTTTCAGAAGGAACTGTACTGATAAATGATATAATTGTCTAAAAAGTAATTTTGACAAATAACACAGTTGAAGTTTTTAAGGGCAGGTTGCTTATGTCCTCATACAGCTATGCTTGGCAGAACTCACTTCAGATCTTAACCTAATTTTTTAGTTGATCAGCAGAATGCTACTTGAAAAAAACCTTATATTTTCAGTTAGACATCATAACAAAATGCCAAAATCAGGACAATTTAAGCTCTCTGATGGAATATGCACATCGTATGGTATACTTTCCTCTTATAAAATTCTTGGCTGATCAGATTTACTACATACATCCAGAGATTTACAAAACATAGCACCCAGTACCAGGAAAGAAAGTAATTTCTTCCCTTGTGATCTATTTTCTCTACACAGAAAGCAATAGTAATCCATGCTTGGAAACACAGAAAGCAAGCATTTTCCATCTTATCAAATAGCATTTCAAATATTTTTATTTCCTTATTTCCTTTATTTCCTACTTAGAATAGAACATGCATTTAAACACATCACTACAAATGAATAGAGATATAATTTTAAGAGCTCGGATATGTTAAAGCAGTATACAACTCTGAATCTGCAGTTTCATTTAGAAATCTGAAATTGAGTTCAGTATTGTTATGCAATGTTTGACTTCTATAAATAATTTTATCCTTTAAATGAAAAACAAATCTTAGGACTAATGTATGACTTCAGGCAGCTATATAAAAGAATAGCTATTTTCAGTAGTAGAGTATCGTGGAATAGGTAAAACACAAGATTTGTTGTTACAGCAAACTCCACCAAAATGCATGAAGCGCTTATCCTGAAAGTTTGCCAACAGTAATAATTTTAAAGTCATCCAAACACTGGAAGCATTTTGTCCAATTTTAACAAATTATCTTTTCTAGCTGAAATAGGCTCATGACAGAACTACATAACGAAATATCATGGAGGGAAAATACAAATATGTTACTGTGAAATATCAGAATACTGTTCCAAACCCATAACAGGAAAATGCTGTTGGATTAATCTGTTCCAATAGTAGAGAATACATTTTGATGTGACCAACGTTGAAAACCTTGAGAACTGAAAGGCAAACACCTTTACAGTTGCATATTTATTTTAGAGAAAGTGCTTAAATTTGCAAATACCACATGCAGATAGACATTTGCTTAGCATATATTTTTAATAAGTAGAAATATTTAAATTTGTGAAAATAGCTTTCCAAATAAGTAAAACACATTCTCTCACTTTTCCTTCCAGCTTCCTTTTTTTGTGACCAGATTTCCCAGCCAAAATTATTTTCCCAAATCAGAAATGAAATGAGAATACCATTATCTCAACAGCTATCAAATGACATTGGATATGATGCGATGTGTACCTCCTACAGTCAGGACAAATCCCGTGATTGTGAAAGAAGAAGAAAGGCAATGAGTATAATCTATGGGATCAAGAATTATTCCCTTAAATGAATGAACTAGATTGAGTTGCATGTATTTCCCATAAAAATCTCCTCAGTAGTAACTGCATTGTTTAAAACCGTGCTGGTTTTGTCACAACTGTGTTTTGCTTATTTTATAATACAAATATTTGAAGCTGTTCATCAAAGTCTTTATATCGATACCTTCAAAAAATCTCTGATTCCCTTCTCCCACATCTTTCAACAGAAATTCTTAAAGTGGAATCACAAGGAATCTTGTACAAAACACAATCAGTGTTCTGCAAGTGCTTTAACACTTGCAGTTATTTTATTTATTAACCTCTTAAAAGAAATAGAAGGGAAGCTCTTCTCCAGTTCTACAAGATCTAATGTCATACTAAATACCTTTTAATGATACACATTTTTTTAGGTGTTTTTATTTCCTATCCTTATAAATGTTCATTTTCACCACAGAGGAAAAGGACAAAGGGTCCTCCAGAGTAGAAGACACTATCACATACACATTCATTTCACAGGTTGCTTTTCCCTTTTGTTCTTTATTTAAATAAAAAATAATTACCTGAGGAAATGGATGCAACAGAAAAATTAAATTACTTACACATTACTTATTAAAATAATATTTTGTCACAAACATCCGAGCTGTATCTTCAGCTCAAAAGGCACCTTCAAAGAAAGCTAAGCAAATTTTATCACTCAAAACCTAACAATTAATATTATTGCTACGAAATCATAGTTTAGGTCTTAAGAAAAAACTGCAGTTCTGAAATTGATAGGATGCTTGCTTAAATTTTTTTCTTCTGCAAGTACACGATTGGCGAAAGATCATTATAAGTATCATAAGAATTTTGCTGTTGCTTATAACCCATCTCATCTATTTTTTCAAAAGCATGAAAATAAATTAGCAGTTCAAAGTTTAAACAAAGGCAGAAAAAAGACAGACTAAATGTCCAAATGGTCATCATACTCTTACAGTTATTGTGATTTTTTGTCTTACAAAATTATCCCAAGACTGAGTTGCATGAACTCTATATAATGCAATCTTCTTTAAGACACTGTAATAGTGGATTAGGGAGTAAAGTGGTCTACACGTGAAATAACAAAAAGCATGGGGTATGTAAATAAAAAGTCTAAAGAATCTTGACATGATATAGAAAGCAAAAACTTCCCAAATTTCTTTTTAGAGTAAATAGGAGGAACACAATTTGAACGCCAATTAATGATTAATCATTAATAATAATAATAACAACAACAACAGTGATGACAATGGTGTTACCTGCGGGAATTACTGATCCTAAAAAGGTAGAATCAGAATTTGAAAGGAAAGTACAGTGTCTAGCCCCTGCTTTGTGGTGTTACAGTTCAGGCACTGAACATCGTTCATCCTACAGGACTAACCAACTGGTTAATTCACAAGGTCTTGTTATGGTAAAATTAGCTGTGGAAAACCCAGCAATTATACAAAATTGGATGTAGAAGAAATCATAAAGAAGCTAGCATCTACCATATCTTTCCTATTGGCAAAATGATAGGTAACTGATTTCAGCATATAAACCAGCATGGCATTAAAAGTTTAAAATGTTATCCATTGTGTGGCTTGACTTCAGAGTAATGAATAAACTTTATAATCCTAATACTACATTTCTACAGCTCATCCTTCGATCACATGCTATGGCACATTTGCATGTTGTTTCTTCACTTCTCCTATGCATCACCACCTCCTCCATTTGCATGTGTATGCATGTGTGAAATAACCACAGCAGCACAATAATGCAGTTGTTGATGAAAAAGAAATAAAAATTTCTTCATGAAAGAATTTAGGAGGAATACTATAAAGATCCACTAGAAGGAGCTAGTGTTATGTCTGGTTTCAAAACAGTACACTCATTTAGAGATATCATCGCTTTAAGGGGAAAATAATCTCTTTGTCGGTGAGAAAAAATAAATTTATATTTTTATCCTATACTTTATTTTTTAATTTCATAATCAAATACAGAAAGGGTACAGTAGTCACTAGCATGCTACACATCTTCAAGAAGAAATAAAGTCAACTTTCTATTTTGGTAGAACATTTTCCCTCTCTTGAAAAATGCATTTTATTTCAAATATTGTAAATAATGTTATAACTAGCAGTCATATATTCTATGTTACAAAACCAGAATATTTTATCACATGATGAAAAACTAGATAAACTAAAGCAGTTACTCTCTTTGATGAGCTTTATGGAATTACATTTCTATTCTAAGAAAATTTAAGCAGATTCTCTCCTGCACATGAACTGTCTATCCTCTCTACTGACAGATGTAGACAACCCCATCTCATAATCTGAGTAAACAAAAACAGCTTTACGTTGCCAAAAAATATCAATAGATCTGTCCATAAACAGGCTAACAAGAGATTTGATGGTAGAACTACATTGAGTATAATATTTGCGTCTGTGTACTGCACTGATAATTTCTGAAAGACTGACTCAATTGCAAAAAAGACCACCTAAATTGTGCTACTGGTTTAGCATGAGAAGAGCAAATACTAAATTAGGAAAGTAAAATATAGACACATATTCTTTGCATGCTAGTCAGGTAAATTGACTTCTCGTCATGAACACTTACTGGTCTGTAGCTGCTTTTCTCTGGCATTCATGTCAGCAAGTATTTGTTTGAAATGGCTGGTAAAAGCAGCAAGGTCAGCGTCCAGAAACACTGGCCCTTGTTCTTTCTCTTTGAGCACTTGACTTTGAGCCTTTAGGCGTTCAATTTGAGGTTGAAGGGTTGACATTCGGATGATTTCGTCCTGCATGTTTGAAGAAAAACATCAAGATAAAGCTGGCCAACAAATGAAATCACTAGTGCCATGAAATCAGTGCTGTTTCAATGCACATTACACAACTGTTTTGCTTCCCACTACATCAGTTACTGTAAGAACAAATTCAACATTTTTAATTGTTTCTTACAACTGACACCCCTGCTCCCAATACGATGTTCTTACCATTGTTTTAAGTCACTTTCAAATGACATTATCACATTAGTAGTGTAATGCTCAAAGAAAACAAGATAGAGGGTGCATTAAAAATCCATGCCTAAGGAGCATCCTTTTCACATTGAGCTGGGGAGACAAAACTCCTTCATTTCCCATAATCCTGGACCCAACTCTGTTAGATTATGTACAGGCTAGATAACATGAAGTAAAAAAAGGTGAAGATGTACAGTGATTTCTAGCAGCCCCACAGTAACACATTATAGGTTGAGGTCGTGCTATTATACCTTCAGGAGACCTTGTGCACACTACGACACTTGCAACTACTAAACAAAAATAAATGAGGAAAGTAAGCCAAGTGTCTGGTTCACAGCAGAGCTGCTCTAACAGAAGCTTTCTTCAAGAAAACCGAGAAGCCCTGCACTGCAAGCACAATAACAGATCGGAAATGCCTAAAAATAGAATAGCATAGATCTAAATTGGGGGTTCAAACATTTTCAGTTTGAGAGCTTTTGAAACCTGACATTTCATAAAGTAAACTTCTACAAGTATGGTATGCAATTTATAATTCATTACTACATCTCAATAGATTCCTGTCAAAAAATATTAGCTTGTGAGTAATCGCCACCCACAGACCTGTCTGCAGTATGAGAGAGAAGCAAATATCTATTATGGTGCAGCACACAAACAAAAATATTTAGGGACAATGATACGTGAACTGGCGTGACAGTTTTTTTACAACTATTGTAATTCTGTCATATGATGACAAAAGAATATTCCTTCATTTGACTACATAATCCACCCTGCATCAAAATGCAGGGTATATAACAAGTAAAGTGGTCTGCAATGGCAGAACTTTGGACTTGACCATGAAGAAAATTTTCTGGCCCAGATTCTTATGAAGAATCAAAGACTCAGATTCTTATAGGGAAGAAAAAGGAAAAAAAAAAAAAAATAAAAGAGTTTAAGGGTATAGTTCCCTAATTTTAGGTATCTGAGCATCTTAATAACCAAACATGTGGGGCAGAGTTTCAGATATCCATATGCTAGGTTACATTGCCTCCTTATTTCTTTACTAGTCTTTCCTTTCCTTGAATAAATATTTTCAACAATTACCTCAGAAAGTTAAGGAGTCTATTTTCCACTTTTATATTGATATAGTGTAGGTCATAATCTGGCCCACCGTTGGAACACCTATGAATACAATATCTTAAAAAACTTGGAGAAGAATCCCTAACCTTGCATTTTTCCAACTGAGCTTTCACTGTAGCAGGATCTGTTGCTGGTGCGGGTTGTGCTTTCAGCCAGTTTTCTGCAGTAATTGCTGTCTGCTCCAGTTGCTGCAGCTGGGAGTAGAAGTCAATGATGTTGTTTTGGTACTCCAGCCATGCCAGTCTTTCACTCAGCAACTGACAGAACTCAATCCAGCGGCTCTTCAGCTGCTCTGAGGCTTGTCTAATGTTGTCAGCATTCAGACCCTCTAGGAAGAAAATAAGATAAGTTCAACACTTAGAGATAAATAAGTCACAAAGAAAAAAAAAAAGTAAACTAATTTAACAATTCAATTTCTGTATTTGAGAGCTCATAAATCCAGTTAATGATTTATCATCAAATAGCAGTCTTGAACATACAGATGTTACACATTAGTGGAGAGAGATTTTAAAAAATATTTTAGGTTGCTGCCAGGGTACTTTTGTTGCTATGGGAATGAATTATAAAGTGCATTAAAGTACAAGAATGGGAATAAAGCAGAAAGTAGAGATATAATACATAAAGCTAATTAAAACTGCTGTAAGAAATAAGAAAATGCCTGACAGCTGGGTTTCGAAAACTCTGGACTGTAATTAGATTTTAATGTACAAGACTGTTTTGTGTGTGTGGTTTGTTTTTTTTTATTTATTTTTATTTTATTTTGGTTTTTGTTGTTGCTTGTCTTTTTTGGTTTAGTTTGGTTTTTTTTTTCAATAAAAAGACCAATTCAAATGAATGGGAACCATATTCCACAGTTATTTTGATGTTTCTGATAAACTAGTTATTAAATTTTACATTACATGTTATTTTAGAAATATCATAAGTACTGAGGAATAAACATATAACCTGATCAAACCTCCATCTAGGCCATTTCCCTGTGTCCAGCAATGGTGATCAGTAGACATTAAGCAAAGATCAAGAGCCAAGAAACCAGAGACGACACCTGTCTATGGTTACTGTCAGCCATGGTTTGGTTTCTCTGATCTAGTTTGCCTGTTTCTTTTTATTGTTTAATAATCATACTTAAATTAAAGTTCATAAAAGCAAATTGACATTACTTATTACAGACAAGGCAATTGTTTAGAAATATTTAAAGGTAAAGGAACTCTGTATACTCTGTGAAGAAAGTAAGGCAGGACATATTGAAGATAAGCCAAGGGGTCTTACAATAAGTTCATTTATAGTTGTTCCAAAACCTGAAATCAAGTTGAGTTCAAAATAATCTTAACTTAAGCATCTCCTTTATTTTTCAGAGGAAGTTTAAACATAATCCCTGAACTTTTTTACTGGCATGACATGTAATGATACACATACCAGTAGGAACTATATTGATTTCAATATTAATCAACTTCTCAATCCATTCAGTAATGCTATATGCTTAAGGATATTTTTAGTAACATGATCACTTAGTCATACACTAGTTAACTAGTAAAACAGAAGCTACATTTTTGTCAAAGTAAACAAATTTGGGGTGTTTTTCTATTTCTTAAAAAACAAGTTTAATAGCAAATGAGACAAAAGCCTTCAGTGCTATATTTTCATTATTTTTGATATGTTGTCAATATGGTTTATCTTATTCACAAACTGTACTCCAAATCTGCAGAAGAATATCTTTATCAAGGATAGAAAACAGAATAGTTCATGTGAAATTTTTGAAGCGAGGACATAGGAAATGGAGTCCTAATTACAGATAAATGCTTTAAGTAATAAAAGTACTGGAAATGTATTATAATAAAATTTTCTAAGGAATTGCTATAATGCATGCTATATGGTAAACTGCACTAAATGATAATTTGGGATCATGTCTGTTGTGGTGCAGCATAGATCTCTGGCAAATCCTATTCTGGATTCAGGTCAGAGCTATTTCATCAGGAGTCACTTGGAAACAGACTGTGCTGTACCTGATAGCAGTTCCCTGGACACGTTCTGCTTCTAGGATGTTGCCCTAGCCAAGTAAATTGTACGTGATTTCAAAAATTACAAGCAAAATGCGGAAAGATAGGAAGCTCGGTACTATTGGGAGGTAATGACAACTGTCGTAGCTGTAGCAGCTATACCTACACATTCTACTCTAAAATTGGATGGCACAGTTTGAAGGCTGAGCAAGGATATAAAGTGAAATTTAAAACATAAAGAGTTGAACAGTCTTTTGACACATCTTAATATTATAAAATCCAACAGTGATCTGGTCTTTTGTGTGCATGTGTTTGCGTCCAGAGATGTGGTATGAACAACTACATTTTCTTAAAGCGTAATATCTAATGAGCACGCAATAATATTTGAAGAGGCAGCATAAACCTGAATGGCATAGCATCTCTGAATAACAACAATCAAGGATGACCTGGCATATAGATACTGAATCTTACCAACAGAAAGAACAAACACATATTATAGAAGACGAGCCTTTAGCTATGCTGTATTTCAACAATTGCTTCTGTTCTGTTGTGACTTTGGTTATAAAAATGCTGTATACTTATAACAGAGTGCAGTTATCTTTGACACTGTATTCATGATTACCTCTGAACCTGGAAGACATTGCCTGTTAGTTTGGCGGAGTACATATAAAAAGATCACTTTTATTTATTCCTCCTTTCCTCTCTGTTCAGCTGCCACAGTCTCCAAAGTACCCTTAGGCAAGATTATGATTACCATGGGAAGTGTAGTCATGGATTCTTCTTACATAATACCTTTCACAGTAATATTTTCTTCAAGGATTCAGAGAGGACTCTATTTCAGATGAAACCTAGATTCATCAGATCCTCTTTTCTTCTTTTCATTCATATGTTCCTCTTAAAATAACATTTAAATATGTAAAAATACCCACTATTATTCAATTTTATTTGTTTCTTTAGTATCTAAACTTTGATTCTAAATGTTCACAGATGAACAAAGATATGCCTTTCCTCTTCATGTAACGGAAGGTGACGGTAGAAGATCAGAGTGTGCACAGCTATGTTTGGTAAAAGACTGCAGATGTGCACCTCTGTTAGACAACACAATATCCTACTCAAAGGAAGAGCTATCTGAAAATCTCCACAGGATGCATTTTTAAAACTCTCCTAATTCAGTCCACTCAGTTAACTCTAAGTTGTCTATCAGATGTTGCTATGTAATTCCAAGAAGGATGCAAGAAAATGGCCATTACTTGCACTTGAAATAATTTGGGCAAATTCATCATAATTTTATCTTATTTTGAACAAAGCTTGTCCTCCATCTCATTGAAAATGATAAACTAATAACTATTTGAGTAGTTGATGCAATGATTTTAATGATTATAGTTGCTCATTAAATTGGTGAAAATCAAGTATTTGAAACCTACTTCCATGATAAGTACTGATTCCTTCCTTATCTTTAGCAACTATAGCAATCACCAACTTCACTTATGGTAGCAAGACATACCAAAAGTTGATGAGCAGGTGAAGAAGCAATATAAACCCCATTCTCTGGTAAAACAATATTATTTTAGGAATAATGGTTCACAACATTTTTATGTTTCATATTCCAAAAGCTTCTGATATAATGAGTGAATAAATATACTGTACCCAGAGGAAAAAGATCATTATCTTAAGTGCATCTATTAATTTTATTACCTTGTGTACTGTGTGTAACAAATTGTATCTGAACATTTTTAATTGTGCAGCACCTTACATGTAAGTACTCCAGAACTGCCACTTAATATGAAGTATATCTTATTAAGTTCATTTATCATTTGTTATGGCTTTATGATAGAATAATGTAATATTATCTGTTTTCATAGCTTTTGACTCATAAGCGTATGTGAAATGGTAACTCACAAAACAATATATTTCTTCCAGAGCACAGTGGCATTTGACAATTACATGTTTTACCACAACAAATTAATTTGCATTCACTTTAATGCTGCTTATCAGAATTCTCTGAGTACTCATTTTGATGCCCTATTTATTTTATTCTAAACTACTATAGTAATTGAGTGTCCACTAAAACTGCTAAACTGTTTCACTTGTGCATCAACAGATTTGTTATTCTATTTTAGAATAGAATTTAAAAAGAAAAATAGATTTTTTTTTTTTTCCTAGAAACACTGGTAAAAAATAGATGCAAGTTTTTATCCATTGTAATTATCAGACTTCTTTAAAAGCAGGTCAAGGAGAGGCAGAGCACAGCCCATGTAGAAGATGAGTGGTTGGGTAAAGAATCAACCACCAAAAGCATCAATGATTTCCCCTGTGATGGGAAAAGTCCTTCAAATGGCAATATCCAGACACATTGTTTACAAACACAAAAACAGCTACACTGTGTGAGATGGCAGCTCGTTCTAGTGCAAAATACTTTTGCTGACAAGCGCTAAAAGCATTGATGTAAGGCAACAATAGATCTTCTGTGCTAAGGAACAACTAAACGAAACCCTAAATAAAGCAATCCAAATCTCTTCAGAATTTGAATCCTATTTTTCACTTATTCCCTCTCCTATTACAATAAAATCAAAAGCAAGAAAACAAACATAAATGATACAACAATGTAATTCACCACCATTCTGAACTCTTAAATCCACCAGGACTTTTCATCCTTTAACGCTCTTCTTCTGTTACATTGAGAATCTTGTTTACAAACAAAGTGGAAGCACATCTTACATGTAAATAAAGCCAAGAAATTAGTGATAGCATAACTGGAACCTTAGGAGTCTAATCATTATTAGTCAGATCTAATTGATACATAACAAGTAAAAAATAATAATGCAGTTAAAATTGTCATGACTTGACTCCACAACTGCTCTATGTCACTAGACCTTAAACTGCATGTCTCCCACAAATCCATAAATGCACTTTAATTCCAGTTCCTTCCCATATTACAGAAAAGAATTCCAGCATTAGAAGAGGAAGGTATGTAGGCATATTCAGCATGCTTTGTCGAACGTTATTTTGGAGATTCAGCAAAATATTCCTATGCTATATCCTTTCTCCTTGTTCTTAGTGAACCCAGAAATCAACAGAAACTAATAACAGAGGTGAAGACTGCATGTCTCAAAACAACTTCTGCTCTCTATCACTCATACCTGGTGGTGATTACTGCATTATTTAACCATTTCCTAACTATTCTTCAAGTTGCCTTTGCAGCAGTGGAGTAGTTGAAAGTCCCATACATTTTTAAGGCTTCAAGTCCAGAGCAAAGATTTCTCTTTTCAAAACAATTGTTTCTTCTCTAAAACCACGACAAAAAAAGATTTTCATTTTCACAGGCAACTATCCTGTCATCCTTGCTAGAATATTCTCCTACCAAGGCTATGACAATATATGGCACGATACAGAGCTCAGAGCAGTTACAGTGAACAGATAAAATAATACTGGCTTACACCTGAACTGGAAGATATGCTTCCTAAAAAAAGGTGTGGTTTGGGAGATATTGGAAATATTTCTGCGTACAACTAGCCACAGTTGAGATCACAACATCTGTAAACCATGAATAAGCACGGACCCATGGACTGAAGGAAGAAAAAGAGAACCTTGAGTTAAAACCACATGAGAATATTTAAGACAGATTGTTAATCTACTTGATATTAGACATGGTACATAGTACTGTACCGGCAAAGTAATATATAATGTGCTAGTGAGTTCTTAAACTAAAATTGAAATTACCAGAAAGTACTATGTAATCTAAAAAAAATTGAAGCTGGAATTCTTGAGATGCAAGTCTGCATTTGGCCAAAGGAAGAGTGGGGCACTGCTAAATGTATCCTACGCAGATTCCACCCAAAATAACAATCTCAACGTGGCATCACACAAATTTCAAATACTGCCTTAAAAGTCCTGTACAACCAGTTCTCCCAGACAGAAAACATGGACCAAAAAATTGTCAGAATTTTTATATGATCAGCTGTGGAAAACTGCTCGAATGATTTCAAAGGGGGTGCAAACGTTACCAGACTCTCTTCAGTCTGTTTTCTGAGCCTCGGAATGGAACTCTTGCAAGAGTTGTTACAGTAATGATAATTAAATGTGGTCACTTTTAAAACACAACACCATCACATGTAAGCAAGGTAATGTTATGATACCGTCAAATTTGTTTAGCTTGGCCAGTTAGTACCTCAAACAGAAGATTTCATTTTTAGCAATTGAATTATCAGTTCTTCATTATTTTATATATATATATATATATATGCTCTGAAGGTCCATGCATTTAACATCTATATTTCCGGTAATCATATGAGTATGACAGATACTGGCCTGTGTTGCATATTTTATTGGAAAGTTAGACATTCCTGAATATCAAGGACAATGGTATGACTTACAATTTTATTTCTGTATACCTTTCTTTAGTTTTATTTTTCCCTTAAAGATATCTGAAGTTCAAAAGAATGACATAACAGGTTTGGGGTTTTTTTTAAAAATCAATAATAAAAATTTTTTAAAAGTTTACAACTACTTTTTTTTTCTTAAGACTTGTATAAGCTTTGACATTTATTATCTTTGAAAAGCCAAATGCCAAAAATCTCTTCCAAAACCAAATAAAATGTTGTATTTTTCTACGATACAGAACATTACAGCAATATGTATCTTACAAAACATACATTGTATAAGTCAGAAAGTATTTTTTACAAATTGTTCAGAGTAACACCTTCAGAGCTTTCTAACTCAGATGAGTTAATGTATCTTCACAAGCTTAGCATAGTCAGAAAATAAGATTACAACTTAAGTCTCTGTGCAGAACAGATTGTTAATATACAGTTCATTACTGTGAGCACATTTTACACACATTTCTTTTCATGGTACTAAAGTGGTAAGATTTTTTTTCTCTTCTTTAATTAACAGATTTAACATTCAGAAATAAAAGAAATATAAAGCAATATTATTTTACTGTTCCATTTAGACAATATTTGCTAATATAATTCTTGTGATAAATATGAACCTGTGCATTTATCAAATCCCTAAGAAGATTATCTAAATCAACTCCCATGTAATTACCATTCACCATCTGTTCCACCAGGGCCTCAGCTGATCTGCTGGCATCTTGCAGTTTTCTGTACTTCTCAGGCTTTTCTCGCTGGATGGCCTGCAGCATGACAGGAAAGGTGAGTATTTCAAAAGAGTGATTTTGAAGAAAAAAAAGTAATTAATCTCAGGGATTTCTGATTTCTCAAGACCATTTAACCTGTCATATTGCCCTGCCAGCTTCCTGCTTTGCAATGAAAGCAGCGAGTACCACATACCATCAAGAAGGAAGTCAGTCATAAAGACAAACACATAAACCAAGAATCAGAACACAACAGAGTTGACAAATGATACACAGCATTATCTAACAGACAAATAAAAGACATACAAATTAACAGCTATTCAAAGCCCAATATCTCAGAATAGAAATAGATGCTCAACAGAAATTCCTTGTGGAAGAACAGACTTACTAATTTCTCATGTGGCTCCTATTGACAACAGCAAGAATTGAGCACGCTAACCAAATTACAGGGTTTCATGGCATACTGTATTATTGAACCTATATACAATTTGATTGCTTATTTTACTCTTCTGTTGGCCAAAAAATCCTGTAAAATGCATATTAGACATCCAACATACATATATGAACATATACTTCTTCACTATGAGGTTGGAGAGCCACTAGAACAGGTTTCCGAGAGAATCTGTGGATGCCCCATCCCTGGAAGCATTCAAGGTCAGGCTGGATGGGGCTTTAAGCAACCTGGTCTAGTGGAAGGTGTCCCTGGCCCTGGCAAGGCGGTTGGAACTAAATGATCTTTAGAGTCCCTTCCAACCCAAAGCATTCTATGACTCTATGATATATAGCAGACATCCATATATGAGCTACTAAGCAAGAACGAGAGTTAACTGCACAATTAACACAGGTTTCTAGTTACTTATTGTATCTAATACTCTCAATTCACCTTTCAGTACTGAAAAAATTTTCACTCATGTTCAGGCTAGCACTCAGCCTAGCCGGTAATGGCTGGCTGCTAAATTTTCTGAATGTAGTAGGAATCTCAGTTTCTAATTTCATTTTGGGTTGTTAGCAATACAGATGGAAAGTAAAATAATTTTAGATCTGACAGCCTCTCAAGTGCCGTCTCATAATTAATATTGTGAAGTCATTCCATCGATTGTGAATTAATTTAGTTGTATAACCCAGGAGCAATTTAGAAACTCTAAATCAGAAGCCCGAAGAAGCATAGAGCCACAACCAAGTTTGATACCAAAAATAAAACGAACTACAATACCTCTCAGAGATCCTGACCAACACAGTGTCCCATAAATCAGAGTCCCTCACTTTATTGCAGCAGATACACACATACAAAAAGGATATTCCACCGCAAATCCTACGTGATACGTATGTAAAAATAACACACAACTCTGGTTACAGCTTCTCTGGCTAACCCTGCTAGGCTTCCCGATGACTATATTTATTTCGACAACAAAGGTGTATTCCATGTGACTTGACTCTTCAGGGGAAAAGGTTCCTTACAGCTGGAAAGAAACCTCAAGTAGGTGTCTAAGAATGCCTTTAGTAGAATAATCTCATACACTTACAGTTGAAAATGTTATTTTTGAAATAGATTGCTGTACTTAGGAGGAAGTAATATAAACACCCTTGAATAAGCTCTCTTATAATAACTTCTAAAGTGTGATTCTTGAAAGCTCCCCAGAAGACTTTCCTAGGTGAGGAGATGCTCAGAACTTTAAAGAGAGATTTTTTAGTTAAATTCACACATTTCCACAGCTTACTTACAGCCAGCATTCTTTTATGCATAGCGAAATGATTAAGCAGTAGGCTAACAATATGCCAAAGTTTCTATCAAACACTTTCAATAATATAGTTTGATATAAGTAAAATATATAAAGAAAGGATATTTAGAGAAAGATTAAGGATGAAAATATTTTTTGATTTTATAAACATATCTTTAATATACAACTAAATTATTACTGAAGGTTTATGAAGTTTAATCCCAAGGAGTTAAAGATGATTGTATTAATAATTTATAGTTTTGTAGATCAATAAAATCTGCACAATCTAAATATTTTCTAAATAAAAAAAACCAAAAAACATACAAACCTAGTCTATTAATTCTCTGCAGAGCTCCAAAATTTCTTGCAGAATCTTAATTAATACTACTGTATCTATAATACCAGGTATAATTAGCATGAGTCTGACTACAGAGAACTCAAAGGAATCATAAAAGCACTAAAATATACTGAAAATAATTTTACTCTGTAATACCAGGTGTGTAATTATCATGAATGCAACTGTAGTGAACACAAATGAATCACAAAAAACCTCCTAAAACATACTAATAATTAGCTTTTTGAAATTAAAAAAAAAGATTTTACATCAAAGCTTGAGGAATTGAACCCTTCAGTCTCCAGTAATATACTACGTGGGCAGAAAAACATGGAGAAATGTCCACCTCCTGAAAGATTAACATTTCCAGATCCTTATAGAAAATATAAGCACTATATGTGACACCCTTAAATAAACATGAAAATTTAGGACATATCAAACTTTCTGTCAATTGCTTTCTTCCGTTCATTTTTTTGTGATTTTCATGTATTATAAAAGCAAAGGTCTTACACTGGTTACAGGAAGACAAATGCTTACACACAGAACGCACAATGCCAGCCAAAGGAGAAAAGACTGTCCTCCTGTTCCTCAAACAAAGACAAGTTACCTGATCTGGAGGAAGTTTGCCCTCATTACTTCATAGTACTACTCATATAGTCCTGCCACTACTCTGTACACAGCCATTTGCCAAACCTGCAAACTGTGTCTTGGATTTTTAAACCCCTCAGAAGAAGGATTTCCATAAGCACCTGTAAAGTGCCTAAAGATGAAGAGAGTAGAAGCCCTGTAAACATCCCATATTTATCTCTTTGGCTCTGTTTGGTTCATTTTTTCCTTTGCTCAACGGGATAAGTTTGAAGAGGTTCATGAAGTTCTGAAATCGATTCTGTATGTTGTAATCAACACTTTTTTTATGAAAAGTTGTGGTAGGTGCAAAGTCACTTCAAAATATTTCCAAACATATAACTTTCACCTTACAGGTTTTCATTTAATCAGAGATTAATTCTCCTTTGGACTATTTTGTAATAACAGGCAACGGAAATCTATAATAGCCTGGTTTTAACTGATTGAATAACACTAAAAATTCATCTTTAACTAAATGCCAGCCAAAGGTGAAGAGTCTATTTTAACAATGTTGAGCACTTTATTTGACCTCGAAATTTTAGTTGGCAGTTAATGACTTCATAACCTAGAAAACATGGATGGTCTGAGGAATTTGGATGTTATTCATATCAAATCAACGTCCTACTTTGAGACCTCTGTGAAAGAGTGCATGGTAACCGTACTCCCTCATCTCCTGTGACTCTGACCAATTACCCCCGAGGGCAGTACATGGCAATGCTATCATCACTGGCTCTGACAGTGCTTCAGCTTAAAATATCCAGGCCCAACAAAGCATGTCTGAAAAAGGTCACTAAAAACACAGTGAACAAACAAGAACGGGGCTTTGAGAATGCCAAGAGAACAAATTTAATTGTTTGAGATATCTGACATTTTCCCTTACATCTGTTCTTTTATATGTTTACCCTTGATTCTGAATTTCTATGTGCTTCTTCTTAGCCAAACAAAACTCCTTTCAAGGAGTTTTATTACTAGTTTATTGATGTATAGTTTCAAATCTGACTTATTGTTACACAAGAGTTTCTACCTAGCAAGTTTTAGTTTTTTGTACCTAGGTCTTCATATATTTGAACTTGCAATATTGAAAGCTCATTACAGCTTAAAAAAAAACAGAAAAGGCTCAAGTCATTATTAGGTCTGATTTGGGTAAAATATACATACTAACAGGAAAACTTTAAGTGTGATGCAGCATAATGATGGTTACAGCATTTATGTTTGTATGTTTTCATTATTTAGGAGTAGTATGGTTGTTCCACAATGAAACTTCTGTACTTATGGCATCAAGTCTCTCTGGCCAGGTAAGGCAAATATCTTTCTTTTGTCACAGGGAATAGCTATAAATATTTTTGCTTCTCCCCAGACATAGGAATGGACTTTTTGTGGATGTCTGAAATATTCAATCTACATAATACATCTGCCAAAGTCTAATTTCCTGCCAGTATCTGAAGAGCAGCTGGCTTAGAAAACACAGGGCACTTCATACAGCCTGCTCTTGGCTCTGTCTCCCCCAGGCCTCCTCTGAGCTGGGATGGGAGCAGGCTTTTGAACTTGATGACTCATCAATGGTGGCGAAAGAGCTTTCCTTGTGGCTGTTGGTTCTGAAGTCTGCATTCCTCTATCATACAGAAGATGCACTACCACTGTATCATATGGAAGTGACTCCTTGTCCAAGAAAACTTATGAGTAGGAGTGAGCTGCCACAGGAAAAAAAAAATATATATATCACCCAACTATAATAGTAACCTGTTCTCAAAAGAACAGCAGGAAAGAAAGTCATTAGGAGAAAGCCATAGGACTCAGCACCTACTATGGTGGCCAATAAATAGCAAGACTGCCATCAGCCAAGCACAGGTGTTCAGTGCCACACCAATACATATATTGTCATAGAGACAGAAAACTAAATGATAACCAGTAATGGCAAGCTGGGACTTCTGCATGCATATGTAAGTGGTCGTACACATGCAGGGGTAGGACTACGTGTGTCAGTATGAAACAATCTTTTTCAATTATCACTAACATTTTCCCTTTTGGCATTTCATTTTTTTTTTTTCCCCTACATGTTCTACGTTATTAGAATGAAAACCCACAGTATCTTATTTTCCACTGAGCTGAGGCTCATTTTGAAGAACATGGAAACAAAAAATTTAACAAGCAACAGCTCAAATCAACGAATTGGACACTACTTCATGCTTTGACTACTAGTTTTATGGGTAAAGAACAGACCTGGATAAGTCAGGTCAGGACAAGCTTTAAAACCTAGCATTTTAAAAACCTGTTTGTTGGTTTTGGGTTTTTTTTTGTTTGTTTGTTTGTTTTTTTTTGAAAGGTGTTTAAAAGACTTCATTAACTGAAAATCATTCCACACAGAATCTGTGTAGTTAGTAATTGTCAAATGCCATCTTTCAGAGTTCTTTCACCCTTAAAACATGTACAAAATTCTACATGTAACTTGATTTTCTCAATAAAAATATTAATTTTAAAGCAGCAATACTCTACGAAATCAAAATCAGTCTTGGTTTTTAAAAAGATTTTCAATGTTAATGAAGGATACATGTTCGTTTCTGTTATTTCTATTTAGAGTTACTACTTTGTCTCAGACCCCTCTTGATATAAAGTAGATCCTTTTTCTGTGCTACTTTTCAGTAAAGAAGCTGGAAATTGGTGAAGTATCTCATGCTATCTGCAGTGTCTTGAATTCAAACTTAAAATGCCCATGCACTGGTCAAATTCCAAAACCCTTTACCCTTCCTCCCTCTTCCTCCAGCATTATGTTTTCACCAACCTAAATGAGATCTGAACAAATGTGGTAGGTAGTGGCCTCCCAGCCCGTATTCTTCCTCTTCACCAACAAAGGCTGCTGGGAACTCCAGCTGGGACCAGAGGAAGGTCTGTGGTTCACCTACCTCCACCCCTATATTTGCAGCAATCACCACCTCCTCGGAAGCAAAGAAAGGAAAGAAGGAGGAAGGTGAACCATGGCTCCCAGATCCTTTAATGATTGTATAAAATCTTACAAACCGGCAATATGAGGTGGAAAATCATATTGGTTAGGGAAACCTGACAGTGCAGGTATCCAGTGAAACATGTAGGTCATCATCAGCTAATCTGCTATCTTTGGAATTTTTATGTTCCTCAAAATGGCAACATATTAAGGGGAGACAAGAGCTTTTTTGTTTTGTTTTGTTTCTGTTCTTAATTATACCTACAATTAAGATCAAATCACTCAACTATATATCTATTTATGTGTTAGGTGAAAGCCATTACTTCAGTATGGAACCATTTGAACCCACCAAATCTTCTCTGTATTTTTGATTCATTTTGCATATATATATTTATTTATTTATCTATATTTCACATAACATGAAATGGTGCCATGAGCTAAATTCTTGATGTTACATTCTAATGGATACTTACTACCAGTAATATGACAACATTAACAATTAAATTAAAATTATTGCAATAAAATTATGTTTTAACATGACATTTTAAAATTTATATTTATAGTCACAAAATTCAGTGTTCCTCAATCTCATCATAGCTGATTTATGATGGACAAGCAGACAGTGAGAAAAAACAGCAGTGACACTAACTTCAATATAGTAAGTTTGTTCCATCTATTTCTGTTCTAGGAATATGTATCAACATATATTTTAATGAAGCTCCATGATATATTACGATACTATAAAAACTAATTATAAAAAGAACTTCCCCTTCTCTGACTTAGAAAATACAGACATTTTTGTATCTATCTACAAAAAATAAATATGGAAGAAAATTTGTAATACTTTATTCTCAAGGGCTAAATTCAGCCCGTGTGAAACACAAACACAACCACTCCTTAAGCAATGCAGAAGAATTCATTTTGCCCAAAGTAGAAAAGAAACATTTTTGGTTCAGGCATGGTACGACAATAGAGTAAAAAAATATGTATGTATTTGTATGTGGAGACTGGTGATTTTCAGATGTATTTTACAGTGCTGTAAAAAGAATTGGATACAGATTTTCTTTAGCATACACTAAAAGCTGTCACTTTTCACATCCTTCAATTTGTGCATGTGTAATAAATTAAGCTGTTAGGATAGAATTATGATGCATATTTAAGAAGTAACATATAGACTATAACATACAGTTATATAGTTATAGTTATTATATATAACATATAGACTACAACATATAGTCAGATTCAGCTTTACTAAAGACTTCCATGAATCTAGAATACCTTAATTAAATATGAGGATGTATGAATAATAATTTAAAAAAAATATGTATTTCAACAGCCTGTGTAGCAATTTTGGTGCCAAAATCTGAAATTCACAGAAATAGTGAGCACTTCTAAATTTCTCTTGGACATATGGACAATCAATGCTTGTCAGTTTACATTCGAATTCATTTAAACTTGGACTTTGAAACCACTCTGGCAAGTTAATACAAACTAACAGACATATATACGAGTACTTTCTCCTACATTGACTCTTTCTCTGAGATCTGAGAGATTGCCTTCTTTTCGATATACTGCAAACTCAGGACTCTGAAGCACTGCTTCTGAGCGGGTCATCCAGCTATGGAGCTCTGTTGTATCCGAGTCAAACCTACGAGACAGAAGTGCAAGAAGACATTTCACTTCCACAAAGTTTCTGAAAACAGGATTGACAGTAAACATGTTCAACCGGTTGTTTAAACAACTGAACAAGCAGCAGTTTCTCTCAGCAAAAGAGTTTTAAATCCCATATTTCACTCTAAAATTCGGAAACATAGAAATACTTTCTCATTTTTAAGACCCTGATTTGATGGCTGAACAGATGCAACAATTTTCACAATGAGGATTTTAATTTTACAAGCTGATATTTTTCAAGACATGATACAAGTGGCTTTCAGTGAAGAAAATATACCACAAGTCGTGTTGGTTCAGCGGAGGTTGTAAGGCCTACCTGGCTGACCAAATGCAGCCTTCATACCTGCAAGATTTCTGACCCAGCTTGTGCTGACACTATCATGGAGAATATTCAAGCACGAAATTTGACCATTAGAAGAGAGTCACTTCTTATTGACTCAAATGCATTGTAGAATGTAATTACTGATCAATAGCAAATTTAATATAGAGCTAAAACTTTAGAAACTGCAAATTAAGATCCCCGACTCTTTGTCTTTTTAATTGGCTTTTTTTTGTTTAGTTGTTGGTGGTGTGGTTTTGTTTGTTTGTTCATGGTTTTTTTTAACTCTAGAGTCCTTTTTATTACAGCTTGGATTCTTTCACCAACTCCTTTGAAACCCATCTTAATTTTGTTACCTGTTCTGAAGGTAGCAGCTCAAAACGAAGGTTATCATATGCAGATATTTAAATTACTGATTTGTAGAAAAATCAAGCTGTGAATCAGTACCTACACTGTATTTTTTTAAAAACGAGGCTTGAGACAATGTTTTTTGCAATCTCTTGATTTCGTTTATTTACTACACTATACGTTCAAATATTTATATCTAGTTTGTAACTGATTTTCTTTTTGCAGCAATACAATGAAAGCAATAAAACAGAAAGACGTAGGAAAAAAAATTAGCTGTATCTTTTAGATGGCTTTGTAAATATAGGTTGTATCATTTACATGCAACTGAAAATCAACAAAACCCAAGAACTTGAATGGCAATTATATATTTGGATGAATTAATTATTTTATAAAAATATATTCCATATGTGTATCAGAACTAAAATACAAGGATGTAAGGTAAAATCAGGTGCTACAGAAATCTACGTATACAGAAATGAAAAGTGAATATAAGAAAGAGTTCCATGTTTGATCTAATATTTATGACTCCCCTTTTTTCCTTCTCCACTGTGATCTTTGTAACTCCCCTTAACAACACAATGTGAAAGACTGCATAATAAATAATGAAAACAGAAGAAAGAAGAAGGAATAATCACACCCTACCTTAATCCCAGCCCAATATTCTATATTCAAATTATAAACTCTTAGGAATGATTTTGATAAAGCAATTCTTAATAATACTATCTGAACACTCACTAAAGGAGAAAAATATGATTGTGAAGTAACGGAAGGTGCAGAAATATTCATTTTATAAAGAATTACATTTCAGAGGTGGGAGACAAAAAGAAAATTACCAGGTGGTTCAGGGAATCTCTGTACTGGGACCAGATTCTAATCCATGAAATCGAACTGCACTGCCAGTTAAGAGCTTCCTACCTCAGCTTTATTTCTGATCCTACATGACATTAAATCAATTGTAATTCTTGCAATATGATGTTATGCTCTGTTCTGCATATAATAACTGTATATTTAATAAATGTTCTTGTGAAACTTTAATACTAGGAGACAGTAAAACTATGAAATCCAGTACTCCCACATAAAACTGGAATATTACGTATTCAACAAGTTGCAAGCACTAACTGCATATCTAATCCCACTGAATTCAGCAAGAGAATGATGAAAACGTGTGTTTTGCAACTATCAAGTAAGACTGCTCAACACATCTTAAAATAGTTAACACCCAATTTTAAAGCTAACGGACTAGATTACATAAAAACAAACAAACAAAAAAAATCATAGTTCTTCCCCATGTAATGCTGTATAGAACTAAATGTATTCAAGATTTAATGGCAACTGCCATACTTCTGCCCAATGTAAGAATGATCAGTGATGTGAAGTTCTACTGAAGTAGTTTCTAGGACAAAGCAATTCCTGAAGTCCACAGTAAGGAATACATTAGGCCGGTTAAATTAGAGGAGCTGCCTAAGGACTGTTACGACACTTGAGGATTGCTGAGCTACAGGGAAGCCACCAAATTCAGTGTATGCTTTTTTTAAAAAGACAGAGTAGTAATGCTATACTGCCCTCTGTTTCACACAAGTATCTGGTTTGGGGCTTGTCAGCAACACAGGCAAAATGAGAAACAAGAGAACTTGTTTTGAAGGCCAAGACAGAATTTCATCAGCCTGTAAGTTCTCAACTGTATCATGGGACTGACGACCTCTCCACCTTTGGTTCTTCAAACTCAGTAAACACTGTACAAATCAGTCCTCTAAAATTAGCAGCCCAGGCTGGGGAAAATGTTGCAACTCCCTGCTGCAAATATCCTCTCCCTTCCCCACTGTCTTCTTCGTCAGCAACCATACACATGGACAAAGTACACAAAGTAATGACCACTTGTTTTACCTTGCTTAAATCTGTAGATAAAGTTGTCTCTCTCCCTGCCATCAGCTATTGCGGCAACTAGAATGTTTTATAGCACTGGCATGAAGCAGCAATAAACTGGAGAAGACTACAGAAGACCAGACATCTGATAACAATGAAGACAGGTTTACCAGTCCCTCAGTACCAAAATCCCTTGACAAAGTTGTATTACTTCTGGTGTTTGCTCCATTCTCAAGCTGCAAGTAAATAGGACCACAGAGACCAACTTTCTGAAAAATAGCCTGGTCTAGGATGGAAATTCACAGAGCGAAACGTTTACCAGTGCTAATTTCTCTGTTTCTTAAACAGAAGGACTAAGCCCCTGCCTCTGCAACATCCTCCCTGGAAGAGGAATGGCAGAATTTGGGACAGCTTTGGTAGTACAACAAACTAATCAGGAACACATCCAACGGCCCACAGATTCATCAGATGGAGGTAAGTATTAGCCACAGTAGACAGCATCTTGACAGTGTTGATCTCAGGTAACAGATTGCTCTGCCACTTGCAGTTTCTTCTAGAGATAAATATAACTCCACAAACAAAGCCTCCTGTCCCGAAAAAGGGTTATAAAGAGGGAGCAGAAAAGGATTAGAAAACATCAAAGTTAATTCTAAATAGCTTTTTGCAGCACATACATATCCTTAACATAAGGACATTTTTCAATTACCTTGGAAAACAAGTAGTCTCTTTCTCATGTTCAGCTTGTATAAAACTAGGAAATATGGGTAGAATATGATATTTAATCATTCTGCTATGAGCATTGGACACTTCCTTTCTGAGCACACCTGCAGTTACAAACTATATTAACTCTAGACTGATATCAAAGGATCAATATAGTCTTTAAATTTCCTAAGTACATCAATACT
The DNA here is from genome assembly GCA_013399365.1 of Pampusana beccarii. Classification (NCBI taxonomy): domain Eukaryota; kingdom Metazoa; phylum Chordata; class Aves; order Columbiformes; family Columbidae; genus Pampusana; species Pampusana beccarii. Next base: position 220,814 of record VWYH01005718.1, read on the forward strand.
TTTGACATAAAAAGTAATGCAATATTACCTTTCTGACCCAATAAAGTTGAGTGCATATAGAATTTGTTAAAATAAATCCATGGAAGACACTAAAACCAAATCACTTTGGAGAATTACTCTAAATAATTACCTTATTTTAATGTACTCATTGGCTTGTTCCTCACCTAAAAACTCAATCTGCAGCAGAAGATTTATTCTTTGGACAGCTCTCATGGTTTATTTTTCCAATTAGTCTTTCTTTCTGCTATTCCACAAGAGAGATTATTATCTTTTACTGTTCTCACTGCCCTCTCTCTACAGGCCAGCACATTTCAGCTGAGTTCAAGTACAGTGTGGGTTTTTTTAATCCAGAGCATGTTTGAAAAAACATCTTCACATTTTTAATCCATGACATTAAAATTTTCATGGAAGTTCCCCACAAATTGATTTTCTGCATCATACTAAGCCATATGCTTACTTCGGATTCTCATTCAAAACTCTCTTGCTGAGATCACCACAAGTACTTGTTCACAAATGATTCATTGTTCTAGCTTTCCCTTGCCTTCCTCTTTATTAAACACACGATAAACCCCACCTTTAAGGCATTTCACAACATAGTTGCATTTTATTTGTGCATGGAATTTCTAACCCAAATACCCAGCAGAGTATGATATTTAAATTCTACTACAAGCCCCTTATCTAATCAAATACCTTCTGGAAACCACCAAGTAATAGCAAGCATTAATTTGTTTATATTTAACAATAAAAACAAACACAATTTTAATTAATAATAAAAAAGCTGACTGACTATAAACCCTCTATCTGCGTAATATACCTAATAAGGGCCTTTGTGGTTCTCGCAGCCAACATAATCTAGTGAAACACAATGGTATATTTTAAACTCATTATTTTGCCCTTTTTTACAGGCTGCCAAAGTAAGGTGATGACACTGCAGTAACGTGCATGCACTAACCTTCCACATATCTATACAAACAACTTGAATGTTGTACAGCTTCACAAAGGAACACAAGTTGTGAACTACCCCACTGTCATGCGGCCATCGTGGTGCATAATCTTTTTTCTAAATTGAATGAATGTCATCATGAAACTGCTACTATGATACTGCTACCATGACTAGACTGTGTTTCATGACTTGACTCTTTCAACATATGGAAACTGCCTCACAATTTCCTTTGCTCATTTGTTTTTTCCTCCTCTCCCCAAACAAAACCACACCAGGCATGTTACCAGCGTATATCTTGGGCAAACATAAGACCATTTGCCCACACATTGAGCTGACAGGGAATGATACAACTGTAATCCAAGAACCACATGACTGAATTACCGCATTTCCATGGCCAGACTGAAATGTCCAGCTCACCAGCGGTGTTCCTCAGCTTGTAGCTCTTCGTTGCCTAGAACATGTCAAACAACCACCTTACAGTATACAATGCCCATTGGCAGAATAATTATCTGATGAACTACTGCCCTGCTGTCTATCTTCCTCCTCTATGTTTGTAGCTGATGAACCATTAGTTGATAAATAATCTTGTTCTTACCTCCTAATTCAAGAGCTTATTTATCCTAATATTTTTCCTTTCCTATTTTTTTTAGTTCAGTCTGCAAATAATTTTATTTCCTTTCTGAACATCATTCTAGACCTCATTCTACAGTTGTGATACTATTCAGATTAGCCTCACAAACATGACCAGCACATTTCTGTAATGAACATCAAGGTATCAAAGAAAATACTAGATCGATCCCAAGTGTAAATTTCCTTCAGAAATTCCACTAGTATCATCTTATTAGCTTCATAGCTCTCCTTCTTTAGCTAACTATCCATCTTACCACTGGTAAGGTACGGTTATAAACCATACCTTCCCCAGCCTGAGCAGTAGTTCCTGAATTGTAATATGGAATGTTTTGCAGAAATTCTAACAGATCCACCAGATTTCTCGTATGTAAGCAAATCACTTACTGCTAAGGCAAGTGAAAATCTAGAGGTTGTTGTAGAGTATGTTCATTAACACTATTTGCGTTCAGCTAACAGTGGCTAAGTATGCAAAGCACTTTTACATCCAGTCTTCATGACTTCCAGTGAGTGTCAACAAATACCATTCCTATAATACAGGGGATAACTTAAGACACTAAATGTGAAGTAGAAGATACATTCTCAGTGTGTTTGACACTGTGTCATCTCTCACCTCACAAAGAGGATAAAGGGTTAAAAAGTGATGAGCACTAAGTTATAAACTGTCCATATTTACAGACTTTGACATAACTATACCTGTTTTTACACACTAAATGAAAATGTCTATAAATTATTCCTCCAGTAAATGACATAAAACCATTCTATTGTAACTCAATCACCTTTTCCTTTCCTCTGGCACTGGCAACACAAATACAACACTGAAACCAAGGACCACTAGAAGAACTGAAGACATGGCTTTCCCCTTTTAAAATTTGCTAAATAATGTTAGATAACATATGACAGCAAAAAAATGCATTTCAATAAGAGGATAAGTGTCAAACAGCCCAAGAGTTGCTGTAAAAGCACTAAACAATCAGGATTTAGTTCTGACAAACAGAACTGATTGGACAGCAATGGGCTATTTGAAACAACAGCTATCAAAAAACCACTTTGAATAAATCATTATAATTTTTCCTTTAATATATTTTTCTACATAAATCCAAACTTTTCTAAGAAAACAAGCATTAGAATCCCAAGTATAATAATTTTCAAAGAAATGAAGGCTACTGTCTCGTGTTAACACTTGTTAAATTTAAAAAAAACACTAGATGGAGCAACTATCCTATTTTAACATGCCTTTCTCCTAAAAGGGCATGAAGTCTCTTTCAAATCTGAAGACTAACGTTATATCAATAATAATGTTATCACAAATAGACATTCCTTGGAAACGTTAGGAAGCATCTACGAAGATATTTACTTAATGGCAAAGAAAGGTATCATTGGCCATTATTCAAGAACATCAATATTACAAGTAGGTTTAAGCAGCTTTGTCCTGTTTGTTATTTCAAAATCCACCGTGAACAGAGTAATTTTCAGATTTTTTATGCTATAAAACTGACCTGCTTTCCCAGAATATATAAACAACATGAAAATGAAAATGTTACCTTGCAACCCTTTCTCCCATTTACAGGATTGTTTTTTTCCATCCTAAAACGTCAGCTGTGTTACAATTATCTCTAGTCCTAATGCCTAATAAATACTTTCAAGACCTTTATTATATAGCTCAAAGTATTTTTCCCTACCTGGTTTCAAATTAACTCCTTTGGGAAAAGGAGCTTTCCTATGACCAATAACAGAACCTAGCACATGCCTGAATTATTCTCACATTTTGAAGCATTACTTTTGAGGCAGTTTTAGATTTTTGGAGGGGTGGAAGGGGAGAAAAGAAAAACGTCATTTGCTTCTTCTCTCTTCTTTCCACCACTAATGGTAAAAATTTGCTTTAGGAGGCAAGAAAAATCAACAGCTTCTTTATGCCACAGTGAGTTGGGGCAATGAAAATGTGACCTTCATTCCTGTGGATCTCATTGATCCACAAGTCAAATTGCATCTCCTCAATTTCTTCAGTATAAATGGAGACTCTCACATACTTCTAATCATTCCAAAGCACTGGGAAATGTAAAAATAAAAGCATTCTAGAAAGCTTGATGCTTTAATCTTAGCCATCCATTGTTTCTCCTCAGCTAAGTAGCTAGAGACCATATTCTTATGCAGTCCACTAACATAATGTTCACAGCTACTTTCTTCCTCCTTGACACTAGCACAGCAGGTGCAGTGCATATTTAAGACCTCATCCTCTAGTCTTGCTAAAACATTTAGATCACGGGAAAGCAAATCTGTAGTGCAAATCTTTCCCAACATCTGGCAAGGGAGCTAGATGCATTTGTTTCAGGCATATTCTTTTACAGCAACAGCATTGACTAAAGATTGAGAACAGGTTAAAGAAGCTGACAAAACATGGAAGCATTATTCATCATCTCAAAAGAGCCCCAAACCCCAATGTGCCTTTCCCCTCCAGCCCCAAAAATAAGAGCCAAGAGCATGCAGTGTTGTACCATGATGACAGAACGTGGCCAACACAATCTGGCTATGCAACTTCAGAAGCTTCTGGCAAGCATTCAATAATTGCTGGGTTTTTTTTTTTTAATCAAACAAAAACTAAGCAGAATCATCAACTATTAGGCATCAAGTGCTCAGGCAAAATTTTGAACATAAACACACACACATACAACACAGAATGATGTAGGAGAGTTTGAGAACCCTCATTCTCTTCATTTCAAAAAACAAAAGCTATGCACTACTATGGCTTCATTTTCCCTTGGGTGTGTGTAGGCACAACTAAATATACAGCAAAAAAATGGAAGGATCTTGCAGCTAACAATGGACACAGAAAATAACTGGCTGACTGTTTGAGAATACAACCATGAGGTTTCCCCACAAAAAGCATTAGTGAAAAAGCTGTTTAGCCACCAACGCAGACAGAAATTTTAGCTGAGCACCCAAATTTTGAGTTTTCTTTTCCCATTGTTATGCTTATGTTCAATATAAATCTATTACGCTGGAGAAAGACAACCGTATACTGTTTCCAAAACTGCATTTTTATGTTTTAATAAAAGCAGGCAGTGTTATTCTGAGCTGAAACTCCTTCCCTGAAGCTTCCTCGCAGTGTTTCTCTGAAGATATTTATCGACAGGTTCTCCTGCTCCGAAACATCCACTTGGACTTTCTAGATAGGAAAGGTATATAGTCTATTTCTTTCTTTCTTTTTTTTTTTTTTTTTGGCTGTTTGGTTAGAAATTAAAAAAAAAATCTAAATGGAAAACCATTGCCTTCAGATAACATAACCATCATTCATCCTGCCGCACAGCTGTGGACATTTGTAACACAATTTATTTTGCACATTACCAAACTGCAGGTCCACTCACAGGTATTCAGTGAACAGTGGTACTGAACCAGGGCTCTAATGATGGTATGATTGCATTGTTAAAACAAACATAGTAACTCCTGCACACAAAACAATATTCCAACTAGTTAGACCATATTAAAATGTATTAAGCAATGAAGGCCCTCCTCCTGCTAGAATTCGGCTTTCTTTCAAATCAGATCAAAATTAAAAAACTGGTCTGCACAGATATGGAAAGGACTCTGATTCCGAGCACATGTAAGATACCACAACTACTTCAATTATCTGAAGTCATCCTAGACAAAAGCTAAGAAGTACAGATTGTTCCAAGATTCATATCTTGACTCTTACCCAAAAGTTAAACAGAATTTACACGGTGCATATCTCTTAGATAGTGTAAAACATAAATCCCCCTAGTATGCAATAGTAAAAAAAAATTAACACCCTGCAAATTTGGCAGCAGATCTGCCAATAATATAGCTGCAAGCAATCATAGTCTGCCATTTGATAAAATATCTTATTTTCTGTATAAGGATCTATTGAATTTATATATATCCTTGCTAGTTGTAATGCTTTAGACAGACAACAACTAAAACACATAAAGAATTTATAACTCTCAATATGTATATAGTATTTCTGAACACAAACCATTTCTATAATCCAGCTAATTCCTGCCTTCCAGTAGTTCCCTTGCATGATGACTTAGAAGTCTGTAATCTGTTGTACCCTGCCCATTTTATTTTCAGTATTAAGGCAAATTAAAAGAATATGAGCAAGAAGGAAGCTATAAACTAATACTACATATGTAGTAGCTGAGAAACATTTATGCTGCAAATTGGTCTCCAATTTTACAACAATGCATAGCTATTTATATTAAAAACTTTCTTGAAGAATTGTAAAATATAGGTTTAAAAAAATCACCCTATTTTGTTTAGTTTTAACTAAGGTAATGCTTTTCTTTACTCATGTTTCACCTACTTGTATTTATGTGAAGTAAGATCATACCAAAACCACTCAGTTTGGGGGAAAAACAAAAAAAAGGTGAAAAGCCTTAAAATACCAATTACTGAAACACTTTGAAAAATTAAGACTGAAAATTCCCCTGAAATTTTAGTTTCAAAATTAAGTATGTAAATATTTTCAAGGCAGGGACCATGCCTAACAAAGGTTTACTCTTGCATATTAGACACACAGCCCCAGTCATGTCTGAGATCTCTGCGCATTACTACTGAAACATTAACAAGAGTACCAATATTTATAATATCTGTTAAATAAAAACATTGCCATCTAACAATTCCTTGAACAAATTCAAGACTTGTGAGTCTGGTGATAGTCATTGCTATGCATTATTTTGAGTGCTTGGGAACATATTACTAAAAATAACTCTCAGTGTTATTTAATGGAAACTCAGAATTTGCGAGAAAACAAACCAACAAAAACAGATTCAAAATGAGGACTTTGGAAATTAAATTAAATTCATTCAAATTTAGTTAACGAAGTTACTTATTTAGCCTAAGCACTTTCTATAGGAGTAGTTATCCAATTTAACAAGAACAGGGTGAATCACTCTTCTTACACCACATACACAGCATTCTTAAATAATGGGGCTAAACTAGAAACCTTACTATTAGAATGGTCAAAGAAGGTAAGATAAATCCCACTTCAGACACCTATGTATAATAAAAGATGCCACTAAATATCTATTTTTTTTCAGTGCCATACTCCTTCAATTAAAAAAGATGACAGATTTCTCTTATTCATGGTTTATCTCATTCTTCTTAATAAGTTAAACACAATTTTACAAGAAAATGAAGTATCCTTGAAAACAAATCAAACTAAACAAATATATTTTCTATAGAAATGAGACACTGAATGCAGTTTGACAGTCCTTTCAGTCCTTGAATCTGTTACCTTGGAATTCACATGTTTATCTGAATATCAAAACACATTTCCAAAACAAATATTACAATGAGTGTTTGAAGTCCAGCTTCATAGCATCTTATTCAGAAATCAAGCACTTGAGCCAATTCTCCTTAAACTCATGCGACTTTAATAAGTGTTCAGTATTAGTCTAAAATTCCTTGTCACTTGTACTTGAGTTACAAAGGAAAAAATCTGAGAACTATGAGACTCCATGTTTCACCAAATATTAACTCTGCCTCTGCAGAACTGTTATTTCTACTGCTGACCCTCAAGCCATAAAGAATACAAATAGAACTTTAGGAGCCAGGCAATGTCTGCACTACTAGTATCCTAACTATTAAAAACGCTTTTTAAAGAATGTAAAAAGCTGAGAACCAGTGGAAGGCGTCTTGTCCTTCAAGTTTGAAGACTACAGTCAAGTGGGACCCCCACAATGCAATACATACGGACTTCTACTGACTGTAATTACTATCACAATGGCATTAAAAAATTATTAACATTCTCTACTGAAAAACAGTTGGACGAGAAGCACAGAAAAACACACAACTCATCCTGAGTAAAGAAATATAATCATCAATTGGTACCATAATAGAGAACAGAAACATAATTTTAATCTCAAAAGAATATACAGCAAGCTATTTCAGTCAAACTACTATTTTCGCGTTCTCATCCAAACTCTATCAGTATCCTTTCTCTATCTCTTAATGATTCTCACCTCTTCCTAATTTCTGAATCCACAAGGAGTTGCCTCTTTTTGTGAGGTGGAGGTGGTGGGAGTTCCTCTTTAGCATGCTTGACCAGGATTTGTTCTCTTGTGGTCACCATAGTTACAGTTTCCATTACAGTTGTCTGTGTTAGTGATGTCTGAGTGGTAGTGACAGCCTGCGAAATCTGTGAGAAGTATTAAAACAGAGGTCACACATTGTTTTAAAGGCTTCAGTGAAGACTCTATGGAGAAGCAACAGAAAATAATGAGAAGCTGCTCTCATCTGATCATAGGCTGACCTTCAGAAAAAAACAACAAAATACGCAACTCAAACCAAATTGTTTAATCTGACTCATGCTGTTTGAATAAGATATCTGCAGAAGTCAAAATCAGAAAGGATCCTAAACAGAATGAACTTAAGGCTCCCTCTAAGTCATGCCGAATGAAGAAAAGAAATGAACAGTCAGTTTCATAAGGGAATGGAATGATAGCAAATATGTAAAATGTTACTATTGCTATATGTTACTCCGCCTTCATTCTGAAGATTTATTCCTTGAGAAGTGATAAAGGCATGGTAACAGCACTAAATAGCAGTTATTATTTTTACCATTTATAATAATTTTCAAACTAGAATGTAATTCATCACAACCTACTTGCACAAAAGGGCAGTTAGCTTTCTGTCAGGAAATCTTAAATTAGAAAACATCCATTAGAAGGCAAATTAATTTGCATCAGCTTTATTCCATAATTAAAATCTAACATTAAGGGGTCATAACAGATGCTAATATGCATAATACGTAACGTTGTAAACACTACCAATCTAATGTTTTTAGCTTTGCCCAGTAATATGAAAACAAACCCTTCACACAGCTCAGCTGCATAAAATTAAAAAAAATAAAAGGAATTATGAGAAATATTTTCTGCTCATATTTGTCAAAAGCTAGTGCTTGTACATATACTGCCTGTTTATATTTGTTTCCATATAACAACAAACTACAAACTTCTCACTTAAGGGTGGGCAGCTGTTCTTAAGTACCTTAACTCATGAGAAATGGGTCACTTCTCTTTTTAGTTCTGTCAGATGATGGCTTATTTGTCAAAATGCTCTAGTTACAGTTCCAATGACCACCTCACAGTTTAGAGCCAGTGAAATGGAAAATAAAAGGAAAAAGTTATACCAGGAGCAGGAAAAGCCATGCACCAGAAAAGCCCTGCTTCTTTGTGTATTGCCAATGTGCAAGAATTAGAAAGACTTTCTGATTCAGAGACAGGAATGCCAGTATCTAAAATTCCATGAAACTATAGACACATATAAATTATCTGTTAGCTCTTGCATCAGAAGCTCCGTAAGAGAATTGAGTTACCTTAGTTACTGAGACATTACTGTTTCTATAAATGATGGAGAAGAGGCATACCAGGTAATCAACTATAACACCTTTTCCACAATGCTTTCTCATATTGGAAAAAATAGGGTGACAAGAAAAGGTGGATACTGTTAGTAACTAGCTTCTTCTCAGTCTGAAAAAACACCTGAAAAAACCCCAAGCAAATTCCTGCTGATTTTGTCAAATCTTTCACATGGTCTCCTCAAACAAAAGTGTCTTCCTGTTCCTTGTCCAGTCTGCCAGTGAAAGCGATGAGTAGGGAAGGCTATTACCACTGTAATTTTGGCAGCCTTTCTTCCTTAGAGCAGTCAGCTCAATGCTGTGCTTCCCCCTCTAGAAATGACCAGCTGTCTATGCTTTAGAGTAGAATCTGGACTACTCAGAAGACTACCAAATTAAGACTCAGAGGTGATTTTTTTTTTAAATCTCTGGATTAATTATGTCAATTGGAGTACGGTGCTTGTGAACTGCAGGGACTTAGCTAACACATGAGCTACATAAATTCTTTGGAAGAGAAAAAAAACATTTGACTTTTTAATCATTACACTATGACATATTAATTATGTTGTTTTAGTTTCCTCAAAAAGATGAATCGACTTCAGTATTTTCAACTACAGAAATCATGGCAATATTAAGGAAGAATTTAATACAACTTTATTAAAACTTAATACAGCATTACTTTTGTTTTTGTTTTTTTCATTGGGGGATGGGAGAGGGCGCAAAAAGGAAAAGCAAATTAAGGCTTCAGAGGTCTAGGGTTCTGTGAAATTTGACGGTAACACCTGATGTCATCTTTCTCTGGGTTGACTCCGTAGCTAAGACACTTCAAATAATTGCTTGCTCCTCCTTATATTCAGTTTTGGGTACAGTCTCCCTTTCCTCTTCTCACAAAATTCTTATTACATTCAGTTTTATCCAAAAAATCAATGATAGGATGATGTTTCTGACACCCGAGGTCATATCCTGTCATGTTTCCATTTGCCAATCAATATCAGAGTACAGTTTACAGTGCAGAAGGTGTACAACAGAAGAAACCACAGGAGTAAGTTTCCGCTGGTGACTGGGAGCTGTGCTTCAAAGGCTTGTAGTGCAATTACCGTCTGCTCAGACCAGTCAAGTCACGATGTTGTGGGGAGTAATAATTTACATGTCAAAACAGTAAAGAAGTATTTTTCATGCTTAATCAATAGGAGTGGAGGTTAAATATTATACACTTCAAATGGAGAACGGAGATGAGAATCTGAAGTTCATAATCATTCTAATTAGAGACTGGGTACGACTAGAAGGTACTGAGGATTACACTGCAATGTAAATCTGCAAGAATAAGTTGATTCACATTTAAAGAGTGTACACACTTCAGCGGGTAAAGGAAAATCCTTACAAATATAAGTACAAAAAAGGAAGCAGTTTTATTTAGATTCCCTTGGAAAACAAGCAAAACAAAACAGAAAAACCCCACCTTTTAATTCTAATCCCTGAAATTGTGTTTCATGTACTATTCAAAGATGGTCTAAATAATGACAGTATAGTTTCCTCATCCCTCTCAGTTCCTGACAAGCAAATATGAATCTGAGAAGAGACGATACAGACTAGACCTTTAACACACTAGAAAATCATATGGAAAGTGCTAAGGTGACTCACAAGGCTGCACATTAAAAGACTAAAAATACAATGCCTGCCTGCAGTTTCACATCAGCAGGCTCATCTCGGAAACCTATTAAACCCCATTTCTTTTCAGAGTGGACAAATTTAAATCTTTCTTTTTACCTTTTACAGGCAAACATATGTACAATGTGCGTATAGCACTTCAGTAGTTTTATGTCATTTTATTTCTCTTTTATATGGCAGCCTGCTTTTAATGCCATCATTTATTACTGTCTTTGGAAGTGCCCTTCGTCCTGATAAACTCATAATTTTCCTTAACACTCACTTTTAGAGCTGTCATCTGTGCTTTGATGAAATGTATGTATTTGAGTGGGGAAGTTCAGATGAGGAATGGTGTTTTCTTTAGTTTGGGAAGGTTTTCAGTACAATTTAGTGAAGCATAATGAACTCGCCAAAGGTGAGTTTAGAGTTTTGAAAAGCTATGCATCTAATCTAAGTTGTCCTTGTCCTTGATTTCATTGTGTGATCAACGAAAGAAAGCTGACATTTTCATGATGAGGACAAACTGCTTTTTAGAGGTATCTCTCTCTTACCCTTGCCATTCACTCATTTGTAGCAGAAGCTTCAGCCGTGAGTTCTGATTAGATGCTTAAATTCAGCAGCAATGAATTCAGCTAAATGTGGGAGGACTCACATTCTACTTTCTGCACTTTTCCTTTGGGATGTATAACTGCTTCCTAGCTGGAGAATCAGCTTTGAACTGAGGCTCATGTTGTCTTTTCCATTTAATTTCTTATTTTGTTAACAATTTAATCATTTAGTAACACTTCAGTAAGAGGAAGGGGAAATAACTAATGACAAAAATGTAATTATGAAGGTACTATAAGAATTATTAATGAATGGAAGTTCATTTTGAAGTCAATATATAAGTTTGATGAATAAAATGTGCATTTCCTGACAGATTTTGGTGAAAATGGTGTATTTGACACCCTCTTTCAACTCCTCTGCCCCCAGTTCATGATCAGAGATAGTAATCATGTCTTTTAGAGCAATTTTTGCTTTTGCACTCTAAATGCGTAAATGAGCTTTGTAATGAATAAATATATAAACCCCACTAACATTATCTGCCCTGCCTAGACAGAAACACATGACAAAAGGTACACAATTAGTATTTCACAGAGGACTTATCTAAACCATGTAAAGTGCGCTAGGAAGGGGTCCTTCAGTCAGCACTGAATGTGCAATGTTTCCAGAATGCAGAGCAATATACCCACAACAACATCCCAACTCTGTGCCAGGCAAAGCAGTTTCTCCTTGGAGGAAAAGCTTATCGACTGAAGTGTGCTGCTATGATAACACACACTGTTTTGAGAATCGAAAGCACCTCCCACCTCTGCTGCTTTATCGCGTATGGATGTACAGCCCCAGGATTGCTCACTTCATGAGCAGTCTATCTTTTCAGTATTCAAGGTTCCTTTTTCAAAACTAGTATCTGCTTTTAGGACCAACCAACAATCTAACTAACTCTCGAACATTTTGGCGTGATGTACTAACTTCTTCAAACCATGTGACCCTAGCCATCCCAAATTAAAAATGCATCTCTAGATTTTCCTCTCTATTGAAAGAACAGGCTTCGTACAGCAAACATACAAGAGCTAAATCAAATTTTCAAATGTTATAAATGCCATGTAGCATAAGCTGTTTTTTTGCCTTCTGTTACTAAGCAAAATTGTACCCTTTCCCCATTTTCTTCTGTTCTCCCAAACTGATTTTTCCAACTTCAGCTACACAAGAAACTGTATCACAGAGCAAACAAAAAGATTAAGGTCTGAGTTGGAAACAAGGTTACTGAGAGGTATTCAGATCACTACAGGAAGTATAGCAGCTTTCATTTAATTACCCGAACGTAAGTTGGTAGAAGCATTAGTATTCAGCAACAAAAAAGTGCAGCATGGCCAAGGAAATTGAATCAAACTGACCAGAACGATGAGTTCTGGTCCTGTAGGAACAGGACAGAGGTGCATGCAGTAACATGCTGCTCTGTGTTATCATTAAAATTCTTAAAGTCCATTTCCGTTTTGCCATTAGTACAATGATAACACAAAACTCAATACAAATGAGATAATGGAATGGAAAAAAAGTTAGCTGATTTGGGTTTAAATCCAATAAGAAAGAGATGCTGACAGATGGCTAGGAAAAATAAATGATGATGTTTTTTAGAACACTGAGTTTTCTTATCTGTTTATAAAAAAAAGGTGAAGCTTTAAAACCCTAGTTTCTTTTTAACATAAAGGAGCTGGGCAAAATAATAGTGGATTGTATTCTGTTTTCATTGGCATTATGGCTACAGGTATGGATTGATTTCTTTGTTTTTCCAAGGAAGTTCTCTTTTTATGACCTTTCTTTTTAATCTGTAAATCAGAACAACAGAAGCAGAAATAAAACAGTAATATAAACTTTCACAGTTGAAAAGAAATACAAATAATTTCTCTTTAACTAACAGTTCTTATACTAATTTCCGACTAAGTTATGTTCCACAGAGCCATAAAAAACAGTGCATTCAAAGTGGACAACTATTATAGATTAAAAATAAATTAACTGGAAAAAGTATTTTCATTATGGATTGTGTCATCCCTGAAAACATAGTTAACAACCCAAGAAAGTGATCAACACTATAAAGAGAGATCAAAAACTGAAAAGATAAATAAAAATCTTGAAGTTTAAATTACAGTTGGATTATGCTGTCCTGAAAATAAAATATGTCTTGAGCAACCATGTAGGGAGGAAAAACAAAAAATAGGCAAAGGCTTTGACTGTCTCCAACTGACCAAATGATGATTTTAACAAACCTGAGTAGAACTGCTCTCCACCTTCTGTACAAGGTTGTCCCAGCGCTGGGCAAAATTTTCAAGACGACTTTCCAGCTTTTGAGCCACTGCTTTATTTTTCACAGCTACAAGGAGATCTTGGCTGAGCGACTTCAGCTTACCCATCATTTGCCTTTTCATTTCTAGATCTCCTTTCAGCATCTGTTAAACAAAGGAACAGCAGAAGGAACAGTAATTCACACAGGAAAAACAAAACAAATGGAACAACACCAAAAACAACCTTCCAGAAAAAAACCAAAAACAACAACAACCTCCAACAAACCCAACAAACTTAGAAGAAAAATCCTAAAGAGTGAATCATAAAGATCCAAAAATCAATAAACGTATTTCGTACAAACTCCTATACTTCCATGCTCTTGTTACTATAAAAACTGCTGGTAGAGCTGACGTCGTGAAATGGACACATTGCACTTCACAAAGCAATATAACATCACAGGTGGAGCAACTCTAGCAATCACAGCGTGCCTCAGGTGACAACATAAATCAAAAATCTAACAGCTGTGTCACATTAATAACCTTAAAATTACACTAATGTTAGCAACTATATCAAAATTCCAAACAATATTTCTTCAAAGCTTTGCTGTGCTTTGTCATATATTGCATATTAAAACTAACTGGGAAAACTAACTGGGAAAAAAAAAACCCTGTTTCTAGAAAAATAATATTTGATCCCAAACCAGGATTAAAAAAAATAAAAAAATAAAAAACCCACAAACCAACAAAAAAACACAACAACAAACAAAGTAACTAACTCAAAGAAAATAAGTTTGGTTTTGACACTATTGAAGAATCATATATTTCTCATCTTCCTCAGATTTCGGCAGGCTCTTGTTACATGGCAGTAACCTCCCAGGGGATGGGGAAGCCTTGGCAACCTCAGGAGCTGTGCTAAGTGCCAAGGACAGGGACCTGCAGCTGGAAGCCTGGAAACTCTCATACACAACAGCTTGAACCCATGGATGCTAATGTAAAAGGAGAAATCATTCAGTCTTCACATCTCTACTGCAGTAACCTGCCAAGGGATCTCACCAAGGAGGTATAGATCCTGAGATCTATAAATGCAAACTTCTCTACGAAGTAGGGTCTTTGCAGATCCAACAGCCATCCACAGCTCCAGGTCCCACCTGTGTTTATTTTTTTAATGACTACTGGTCTATTCCATTGATTTTCATACCTTAAATATTCATTCTCTACACCCTAACCTGTTCTAACCATGGCCAAATTTTGAACTCCTTGTGAAGGTGAGGATGGTAATCTAATCCCCAAAGCATGAAAGGGAAAATTAAACAAATATTTAGACAACAGAATTTAGTCTACATATACTTTCCCATAGCCTTGTCATCCAAAATTGCCATCTAAAATGCAGTTCAGTCAATGAAAGATTCAGTCTTTGTAATCAGTACTCTTCCATTCAGATGAGGTTTGAAACATCATAATTACTTATGTTAGATACAGTTAATATCAAAATTTAAATTGACATGTCCCTAAGAAATAGCTGATAACACACTTTAAGAATCTGTTTGCATAGTAGCAGACCTAACAGAGAGAGCAGATTACATGTAAAACAATTTACATTTTAAAATTTCAAGCATAGCTATATTTTATCTTTTTTTTTTTTTTTGCCTACAGTGTCAGAAAAAGCTCATGTGAAAGTCACAGCAAACACTAATTGAAGTAATCAAAAATGGCACCCTATGAAACTACTGAACAACAGTGTTTTATTTCCAACCGCCACAGCTGACAAGTGCTGTATGATACACAAATGAGTGCGGCATCTATCCCAGATACATAGAGCACAATCAGTAAGTGAAACACTAGGAAGAGAAGGATGCTAAAACTTTGTATGTCAAAGTAACTGCTCACTACTACCTAATATGTTTTTATGATAGCTACAGTTAACCTGTAAAAATATACTGTGGGATTCTGTTTTCACATTTTCTTACTGAAAGCCTGTCAGTACGCTATTTAAGCAATAATATGCTCTAGCTTTGTTTTTTTTTCCAGTAAAGCAATAGACCTAAAATAGTACTGAGCTAGCAACAAGATATGTAATCTACAAATCTGCAAGAGAATAAATGGTACACTTTCTTTTATGAAATTAATTATGAAATAACTCAGTCATAACTTCCATCAAGTGCACACTGTAAACTCGAATATTTGAACATTATAAAGTGGTTTCCTTATTTGTTGGCACTGTGCTTCTACTAGTTGTTTTTTGTTTTCATGTTTTTCATTATTCCTTAAATATCAACAAAAACTTTGCTTATCATAATATTCTAAACAGCAGCATCTGCTTTAAAGTAATTGTTTGACTGCTAAAAGATTCGTTCCATTAAAAGTACTGTAATATCTAATTTATCTCTTCTAATAAGTAAAGAAACTTGCATTAAGTGAAGAAAGAGAAGATTTAACTCTGTATTACTTACTATAAATATATAGACCTAGATATTGTATACCTTTGCAGTAGATCTCAACATGTTTTATGAAAAAGGGGAGTACCATCAGCTCCGTTTTACAGGCTGCAAAACTTAGGCACAGAACATGAAAACAACCTATCAAGCCTAGGCCATAAATGACAGTAAAATTTCACCTCACTTTGTCCACTTATGTGTACATTTTCAGTGCATCACATCCTCCAGCTTAGTCCATGCTCTCTATCACCCTTTGCCTTGTGTAAGGATTCAGATACAAGTATAGTGACAGTGAATAAATGGTATGTGGATTTCTTTCTTAGAAAGCAACAGCTATTTTAAGGAAATATTTTTAGAACTAGAGAAACTACTCATCAACCTCAGAAAAAAAAAAAAAAAGTGCCAGTATTAATACATGCACAAAGCAGTAAAGCCTGAACAGTTTTTCTGACCTTTAGACTAAGCAGCTCCCAAAAGAGCGTTAATGACAAAGAAGATAAATTTTCACATACAAATACTAAATGAATCTTCTCAAACAAGCCATTTGAGATTATTAAAACACACACATTTCTTGATAAAAACAGTTTCATCTGAACAAAAATTCTTACAAATATATATTATGGGTACAGTATATAAATTAAGAACATATCTAACTGACTTGATATTCATTTTAACACAACATTAGAACTGGGTGAACTACACTGAACAAAAATATATTTTACCCATTTGTTTCAATAATAATGAAAACGTGAGTGCTAAAACTGAGAGAAAAAGCAGGACATCATCTTTACTGGGTTTATGCGGAAAGATCTTGGCACCTGGGGTAGGCAAAACTGGCTTCTGTGAGAAGACACCAGAGGCTGCCCCCATGTCAGATAGAACCAGCTACAGATGGCTCCAAAAGAGACCAAACACAGGCCAAAGCTGAGCCCATCAGTGACTCTGGTGGTGCCTCTGTGATAATATCATTAAAAAAAGGTTAAAAAAAAAAAAAAAAAGCTGCACAGCAGCTGTGAGAAAGGAGTGACCAGAATGTGAGAAACAGCCTTGCAGACAGCAAGGTGAGTGAAGAAGCAGGGGCAGGAGGTGCTCCAGGAGCAGAGATTTCCCTGCAGCCCATGGTGAGGCCAGCTGTCCCCCTGCAGCCCATGGAGGTCTACAGTGGGGCAGAGATTCACCTGCAGCCCATGAAGGACCCCACACCAGAGCAGGTGGATGTCTGAAGGAGGCTGTGACCCTGTGCTTTAACTTGCCTCCTTCTTCCTGTTTGGGAGAATCACAGCCGAGAAAGAATCTACAGAAAACTAATATTTGTCAATAACGGTGGGCCTGCAGTCAAATCATTACAAAAGGATCAAATTTTCTGGAAAGTCATGTTTGTTTATACTAAGACAAATAATCAAAATTGGGGCTGCAAAAATCTTCCAGCAATCCATATATGAAGATTTTGATCCAGGAACAATCCCAATCTTTCTAATTACTCCAAATCTGTATTACTGTCTGAAAATACATGCATGATGGCTACCATTTTAATAAATTTTGGCAAATGAAAACTTACTTTTAAGCAGTAATAGTGCTTATTATCATAAATACTGTCTTAACTAAAATTGACAGTGTATTTCCTCCCACTGGAGAAACAGGAGATAAAAATACTGTGGACAAGACACTGATGTACTTCTGCATCAGTGAGCGGTAGTTAAATCCTGCTTCCTTCAGAAGTATCCTGAAATGCAAATATGCATGAAAACTACCAGCTAGTCCTTCTTATTTTACCTTCTCTTTGCTACTAGGTGATGTAATGATTAATACGTACAAGAATCGACATTTTTTTCATACTGTGAACAGCATCTCAACAGACCTGTTTCACTTCAGGCACTTCACTTCAGGTTGTAGAATATCAAATGAACAGTCATAATGCTAAATGGTTTAATAAAATACCTTCAGAAATTTCCTTCAGGCTTAAGAGACTGAGATCTGGCTAAAGAACATGACCTTAATCTTGCCACATTGTGCCTATAAGACAGACAGGAAAAATAGGCTGGAAGCTCTTATGCCATATCATGATATCAAACCTAAAATTCCTGTTGGAAACAATTAGGCAACCGAGGGTGTGAGCTATCACATTGTTAAGAATATAAACATTTTTGTATTAGTAAAAGAATATATGTCGATTGCCTGACAGACTCACCTTTACAGTTCTGGAATAGCTGGCCTAATTATCAAGGTGATTTTGTACCACAGCTTCTCCTTTACTACATCCAAACATATCTCTATGTCCAGAATAACATAGATGAAAAGGGAGGCATGATCTGCATGGCAGGGTTAGACCACCATCCCATTTTTCCCTGTTTCTAAAAATTAGTCCAAGAATGGAAGAATAGATTCCCTGACAAGAATTTTCATTAACAATTAAGATCCTATTTACCGCAACAAAATTTATCAAAAGCATGGACATGAATTTTTCTTTCCTCTAAATGCATAAACAGTCATTGTCACATATAAAAACAGCACATACCATACCATTTTCTCTACAAAGGCCCTAAAGCTATAAAACCATTTGCATGTCTAGGCTGTGACAAATTTTCCACCTCTACAGGCAGTCAGACCTACAGTCCCTCCATAAAGGTGATGCATAGCAGAGTATTTTCTGAAGAGTGGTGTAGCAGACATGTTGAAAAGGGCACATTTTATGTATGTAACTAGATTCCCGAAATACAGTTCAGCTATGGTTGTAAAGTAGTACTAATGTCAGCTTTTCACAACTTTTGAGTCTTTAGCTTTTTCAAGTTCAAGGAATGCAGGTTTCGCTGTATGAAAAGTACTTATATGCATATATACTCAGTCTCACACACAATACATACTTCAATAGTATGAACAAAGAAACTTTCAGTATATAAGTATAGAGATAAAACCACCTGCACTCAGATTCATGAGTGAGAAAGCTGAACATAAAATAGGAGAATGAAAAATACATACAGCTATTTTACGTAGATTGATCAGCATTTCATTTTGATCTTTAAAGCCTGTTGTATTAACTTTGCTCACAGCATCCTCTTTCTCAGTAAGCCATGCATCAAAAAGGCACTGAAAGAAAATTGGAGAGAAGAGAATGAAAAGTTAGGCCTTTCGTAGTGCAATTTTTTAAAGGAAAGATCCAATTTATAACTGCTAAAACTACTCACCTGCTCTTCTGCAAAGTGTTGCCATTTACGAAGAATATCTTGCAGAAGGACCCATCGGTCTTCTGTCCATCTGCAGATGGCTGCCCACCGTTTTCCAAAGTGCTAGAAAGAAACACACAACGGAGGTTTGCATTTGTTTAACTTTTTTTTTTTTTTAAAAAAAACAAGGCAGTCTGATTTTCCTATGGCATTACAATTTTTTGCAAAAGCACTTTCATAATTCACTTTTAAAAATCTTAAGCCCTTAAAATATGTTTGGTGTCAAACTGAAATGGATCTTATCACCATTTGGAATAGTATAAACACGGAGAGAAGAGAAAAAGCAATAGAGACAAAAAACCAAATAAAACCAACAAACACCCCCCCCCCCCTGCAAATTAGCAGTAATCTACAGACACACTATTTTACCATGAAGTCTCTGGCACTACGCTCTCAAAACAAACTCAGTTTCAAAACTTTACAATGCCCAAACTATAACTACTTGCAACGTAATTATAGTGGCCTAAACATCTGATCAAAGCCAAAGAGTAACAGACCAGAACAAATCCTATTGAGGTTTTCCAGATATTTGTAGAATTTGCTACTATATACATTTAAAAATTACACAAAACACTACCTTGTTCTGTTTCCCCTGTTTTAATTGAAATAAAGGATTATTATTTTCTTTTAATTTCCTAGTAGTCTTTATCGAAAAATGCCTAAGACAGAGGATAAGACTTAATACTGCTGTGATGGTGTAACATGATATAAAGCTTTTATTGCAACAATTTATTAATTATCCCTGAGCATCATAAGCATCATTCAGCTCCTTCCCCCCCAAAAAAAACCTGTAATATCTGCAAGATATTGTATACTGCTGCATTTTTATTTTTTCATGTATTTCAAAAGCACATCTTGACAAAAGGAAAAATAGTTTCCTACTTTTCTCATATTTATTAATTTACTCGACGATCCTTCCAACTTGAGATATTCTATTATTATATATTTTTCACATTTATATATTTTTCATAGGGATTATAATTTATTTTTAGCAAAAATGCAGCATCTAAATAGTGGATTTTTAAACATAAAGGATTAAAATTCTAACTGTATTTTCTTTCAGGAAGGACAGACTCTTACTTTCCACTGCCAAGGAAATAAAAGGTAACATTTCAGGATGCCATTTGAATTTGTGCCTTTACCAAGTTCTAGTCAAAGTGAAAAGTGAGCAGATACCGTGTTTTCAATTCAGTGAACACTAAAACCATAATAAATCTTGCAGATTAAACAGGTAGTTGTTATGTCATTGAGTTATATCAGATATTGGCTCAAATCCTAAAAATGAAAACTATCTCTAACTATATCTATCTCTAATCAACTAGCATATTAATACTAATTTAAAGACATGCAAATTCTTAAACAGCTCAAATACGATACACAGTAATGAACGGAAGTATTCCTTTTCAGTTGTTATTACTAGTTAACTACTGAAAAATGCTGCTCACGATTAAACGAAGTAATAAGTTATTCTTTAACAAGGTCCATGCCTCAGTATCACAGAATCACATAATGCTTTGGGTTGGAAGGGACCTTAAAGATCATCTAGTTCCCACCCCTCTGCCATGGGCAGGGACACCTTCCACTAGACCAGGTTGCTCAAAGTCCCATTGAACCTGACCTAGAACACCTCCAGGGATAGGCATCCACAGCTGCTCTGGGCAACCTGTTCCAGTGCCTCAGCACCCTCATGGTGTAGAATTTCTTCCTTCTATTAATACCTCTCCAGCTTTCTTGTAGGATCCCTTAGGTACTGGAAGGCTGCTCTAAGGTCTCCCTGGAGGCTTCTCCCTTGTAGAAAGAACAGCCCCAGCTCTCTCAGGTTGTCTTCATTTTCCCTATTTGTCCTTTCTTTCCACTATCACAAGAGAAAAATCTATCAATTTGTAAAATTATATATATACAGATGGTGAAGTGAATCACATTTGGTTGTTTTGATGCCTGATTTACACTAAAGTTTATGGATACTAATTATGTATTGCATTTTAAAAATACATTTACAGTTTTTACTGAAGGATTCATAAATCATTTGAAAGCAAAGGTTTGGGCACCTCTGATTTAGATTAATGATTTTAGAAAAATCTTTTCATGACCAGATGCCTCTCCACTGGTAATGTAGGTGTAGATCAGAACAAATTACACTGCGCAAATTTAACCAATAGTTTGCACCTGCCCAACAGTTTGAATTCTCATACAAGTCAAATACAAGGTCTTTGACAAAAAAAAAATCTTGTTCAAACAGGACCTCCAAGAAAGAATGACTGGACTTTCATAGACTGTACATTTTTGTGAAGAAAGTTTAATTTTTAAGGTGTGCAACACCATGAGTTATGCGAGCTCTTACATCTCCACTTTGCAAAGGGAGCTATAGCATAGATACATATATATATATATATGCATGGATGCCTTTACCAACTTCTAGTCAAAGTAAAAAGTGAGCAGATACCATGTTTTCAATTCAGTGAACACTAAAACAGGAAAACTTTGCATTGTTGAAAACAGACATTAATCTACACAAACAAATATCAAACTATTTAGTACTAATTAATTATTAACTATTATCTATTATTAAATAATCCAACATCAGTTAATTACATAGGATGGATAACATATTTGAAACAAACTGAAAAATAATATTTGAATCAATTAGGCTTTTTTTTTTTTCTTCTTTTGAATCACTGCCCAAATACTGGTTATAGAATATAAATACTATTTTTCTGAACTTTTCAACGAGAAACCCTAAATATTCTCTATTAGAATACAAAGTAAACTAAAATAAATTTCAGGTATACCACCCCACACAATACAGTACCATGTTAGGTATGTGGGGAATGAATATCTACAAAGTTCAGACTCCTGTGAGCTATAGACTCAGTCCTAGGATCATTAAATCTAAACTTACCTGGCTCCTTTTCTACCACTAACTGCAATTCAGCACAGTTCCATACGAATACATACGGTACATAACCACCCACTAAACAAGTAACTACACATAATGAATGTCCTAGTCACTGGTAAAAAAACGTGATTTTCCTTGATTTCTATTACTGCAATAGTAACTGGCACACACATAGGTGTATTGTCACATATGTTCTCAGTTACATAATTTCTCCATATGTGTCAGCATATTGTATTTGATTGCTCAAATTTATGCTAAACATAGACTAAGCCTCATTCTAGTTCCTTATTTTTATGTCTATGCTACTTTTTACATCAGGCTTCTGTATCAGCATTCTTTTGATGTTTTATAAATAAAGCAATAAATCTTTTCTTTATAAAAAGTATTTTATAAAAAGTCTTATATCAGTATATATACTTATACCTGAGTAATTTTTAAATATCTCACATTCAAGTAGCTGACCTTTTTTCTTAACAGTCCTAGCAAAGAAATACAATTTGTTCTCAACATCAGCAGTAACATCTTCGTCAGCTTTCCTTTAACACTGCGATATACATTGAAAAATACTTTCTCTTTGCTCATCTAGAAAACCTCAAGAGTACAAGATCAAGTATCTGGCTTGGGATTTCCTGTAAGAAACACAGTGATTTTCATACTACAAAAGTTTTCCTACATCGGTAAAAAAATACTGTTTTCAGCATTTGATACCAGAGAGCCACAAAACCTACCTCTTTTTTTTTTTGTCTAAATAGTTTGACAGGACATTTTGTTTTAATAAAATAAATGATTAAGTAACTGTACTGATAAAAGGGTTGATACCGTGACCTGCCTTAAACCTGTTATTTCCCATGAGAAATCATAACAACCATGAGACTAAGATATATTGTTTGGTTCAACAGATTTAAGACACAAAGTTTGCAACTGAATCCAGAGTAAAAAGTAAAACGCCTCTTTTTACTGCCCCAGTTGGAATTTTCAGAGAAATCTACATGTAAAAGTTTCGTTGTTTTGTTTGTTTTGGTTTGGTTTTGTGGGGTTTTTTTGCTATTGAGAGTATTCCGAAAGAATATTCTTTATGACTACAAAAAGCAGAAGATAAAATATTCCTAATCTGTAAAAAGGTCAAAGTAAGAAAACATGAGAATAGGAGAAGAAAAGTAAAATAAACACAACTCTTGAGAACCCTAGAGTGAAATTATAAAAAGTGAAATAATGTGCCTCAAGTCTGCAACTAATAGAAGAGTTTTTTTTGAAATGTGCTTTTCTAATAAAGGAAGGCTATCCTCTCCTTAAAGAAATTAGAATTAGTGGAAATATCATTTGTCTATATGCAAAATCAATTAAAACAAAAAAAATATGTAGCACATTCACAGAATTTCTCCCATGTAGCAATAAGCAGAGTGTGTAGTTCTTTAACATTCTTCAGTTATTTTGATGTATTTTTACAAGAACTACCCATACATCATCTTCAATCAAAGGACAGTACCCTGAATGATATGAATATATAATAGACAGTGCAAATTACACTTTCAGCTCCTCTCCCTCAGCAGGGGGGAAAGGCCATGAAGAAGAGTTTCACACATTTAATGCAGATCTCTTTCCAGCACAGACCCTGACCTGAAGCCTGGGGAGGGCTCTAATTTGAGATAGCCCACAAGGGTCCTTATGGGACCTATTGTCTGCTGGGTATAATTAGAGAAAAAACTCCCTGCCTTCATGGCTTCTGTATGCTATTTCTCTGGGCTGAAGATAATTTCCCACGCTTTTCTGAGAAACAAGACAGACTACTTGAACAGATTTGCTAGTGTAAGTCGTCTGATTTTGCAGCACTAAATACAGATTTGAGCCCTACTCAGCAGCTGCCTTTCTGGTGAGGCTCTGGATTGAGCCTAATGGGATCTAGGAGCTACAAGTTTAAACAGCTAGTTCCCAGCAGCAGCATAAACAGATGGAGCCTCATAAAATGTCACAGACTGATAGATCACGTAACCAAGTTATGTAAAAGTAGTTTTAACATCCACACTCACCTTCACTAGATGTAATCTCTCAGACTAACTCAGGGAAACCGCTATTTGTAAAAAAAGCACTGTAATTGTGTTTACTTTTATTTTCCCAAGCAAGGTTAACTTTTTGCAGATAGTATGTTTCAGGGGACACTTTTGGCTTTCATGCCATTAACTAAATCTTAAGAGCTTCTACAATGTTCATTTGAAGACAGTAGATTCTTGTCATCCTGTTGAGAGTTTTAAAATCTGTAAATGACCTTTCTATGGCTTTTGACATTGTTTTATGCAGATGCATGGATAAATATATGCGTTACATAGATGTACAGCTATACATATGAAAATATTTCAGGAATCAACCATCTCAATCCTTTTCAAAAAGAATGGCGTAACTGAATTGCTGCTGCTTGGAAAATGCATCCTTGACGGTTACACATTAATAACTGCTCACTTTCCTCCAGATCTGATCCTGACCAGCATCTCACTCAGGTGGTCTTATTAAGCTCTTTTGTCTGACAGTGTATGTTCTTGTTTTGTTCTCCTTTTAAAGAAGTCAGATTGGCAGATACATAATCAAGCTTTGACTTTGCTCCATTGTGCTTTTTGTCAAATTCTGTAATGGTCATGCCTACTAACACATCCTATCTCCCATGCTTACATTTAGTTTGCAAATGACATGGAAAAAAAAAAAATAGAAATCCAAACAATCTTTCTGTACACTCAAAAAAAAGGAGATGTAACATTTTACTAGGATAGTAAGTGGACTGTGGTAACTCAGATCTCCTGAGCGTAAAAGTATGAAAGATTGCATACCTCCCTGTTGCGGTTTAACCTGACAAGCAGCTAAACACCACACACAGCTGTTCACTCACTCTCCCCCCAGGCCACTGGGATGAGGGAGAGAACTGGAAAAAAGGTAAAACTTGTGGGTTAAGATTAAGACAGTTTAATAGGACATAAAGGGAAAATAATAGCAAGCAACAATTATAATAATAATAATGGAATATATAAAACAGGTGACGCGCAATGCAATTGCCAACCACCCATAAGCCAATACCCACACAGCTGCTGAGTAGCAGATCCCCCAGCCAGCTTCCCCCAAAATATACACTGAGTATGGCATCATATGATATCGAATATCCCTTTGGCCAGTTTGGGTCAGCTGTTCTGGCTGTTCCCAGCCCTCCCAGACTCTTGTGCATCTGGCATGGTATGAGGAGCTGCAAAGTCCTTGACTGCTAACACCACCTAAAACATCAGTGTTATCAACATTCTCATACTAAATTCAAAGCACAGCACTATACCAGTTACTAAGAAGAAAATTAACTCTATGTCAGCCAAAACTAGGACAATCTCTAACACCCTAAACCCCATAGCTTTACATCTATATTTTGTTTTTACTAATATCTATAATGCTGGTACATATTGTTTGACTTCCAGAGCAACGGGATTATAGAACTTTTCTTTCAGATCTTTTCTAAGACAGTGCGATTCAATGAGGGGACTGAACAGCAGCTGGACTGCTCCACGCTACCCCACGCTCTGCTCAGAGCATGCCTGTGCTGCAGGCTATGCTGCCTCGGCATTTGCCTTACTGGAATCTTTCAAGGAATGTACTTTCCCAGTGATAGTAATAATTGGTCAGGTTTTATTACAATAAGAGGCACCTTATCCACTAGTACAGTTATAAATGGTGTATTTCCCTTATGTTCCATTTACACTTGTAATTTTTTATGTTTCTTTAGTGGGGTAAACATATTGCAGTAACGTTGGAGTTCTATTTCAGGTTGGATTCCAACATGGGCCAGCCACAGAAGTTGCACAGGATACAAATGGTACCTCTGCAACCAGTGTAATAGTAGGGTGATGCAACTGTATTGCATGATGTGCTCTTAATTGTTCAGATATCTTTCTGAAGATTAAAGATAAATGTCTTTCACTTTTTTCACACTATTAAAAAAATCTCAGTTGTATCTCTTCTAATTCATGAAGTGCAGTAAACATCAAGTATCATTAATAATTCTGCCTTTTTTACTTTTCCCTTTTTTTGACATACTTTACCATAGGTCTCTTTGCAAGAACATACTGTTCACCATCATAGAGTAATATCCTGGTTGAACCTCTTCCCATTCACTTTTGTATTTAATTTCATTTTAGTTCCTCTTCCATTCAAGATATTTTCCTAGTTTAGTTTAGCTTACGGAACCATGTGCTTGCAAGGGACCTGCTTTATTCCACTGAACAGAATACAGGGAGCTGGCATGAAGTTCTAGAAAGTTAATACTAGTTAATACTGTCTTGAGAGTGTACACCACATTTCTGACACTTAAGGTGACTCTAAAAGGAAGTAATAATTGACAGATAAGTAGAAACTGCATTGTTACCTTGGCTGGGTTGTGCTCCCTGAGTGCCTAAGAAGTTGCAGTAAACTGAAACTTATTCTTGAAGTGGTAGTGCTCAGCATATTAGCCAAACATATACTCCCTTCCCTAAATTCCAAACTAATTACTGATTTACTGGTATTGGTACCCTAATTAGCTAGATTCAAGATAGCACACAATCTGCCTGTGCTACCACTATACCTTCCACCTGAATGTATTCTCTAAAGAAACCTTGGGCTTTAATGATTCCAAAACCAGAAACCATTTTATTTTCTTGAGCAATGAAGCAAAATGAAAGTACTTTCTTCTTTCTGAAAGAGAAAAATAGAAGGAATCCTGGTCATAGTACTGTCACACTGCTATTAAGCAGTGACCCTGGAGATCTGATCACCAACACAGGAGTATCCTTCTTGATTTCAATCAATGTATCTCAACACTAATTATCCGTTTAAGTTCATTCAGAAGTTACAGCAAGAACATTGCAATATAAATAATACAATAAGAGCAACTTTTTAAAGATACGAGTGACATACTAAACTTTCTCATAATAAAAGCTATTTGACACATCTTTAGAAGATCTTGGCTGCTAGCTTTATCACAAACGTATCTCCAATGTGTCATTCTTTTAAGACACTCAAGAAATCGTATTTAGAAAAGAGAATATATAGAAGTTTTTTGTCTGTTGATTGCTTAGGCTTTGGGTTAAAATGCAATTTAGAGCAGGTTTGGATTGCAAGGATATTGCTGCTAACTTCTCTGAAGTTCATTACTCTAGGAAGCCTTGTCTTAAGAATCCTAAATGATAAACCATTGTAAATAACATGAATACTGAAGAGGATATACACTGAAACAGAAAAATGAAACTAAGGACAGACTGAGATGATTCCCTTCATTTCCTAGGAAACACGTCCATGAGAAACTACTGGAAAAGAAATTATTACTTTCCCTTGAAAAGTATTTTAGAAAAAACAGCATGTTTAGAAAAAACAGCATTTCTTGATAACCTTTATTTGTCTACAAAAATATGACCCTGTACATATTTACTCTTTGGTTTTGCTTACTTTTAAAAAGTCCTGTTTCAATTTTGTCAGACCAGTATTGCCATTAAACGACACATAGACTGGGCATTACCTAAAATGAACGTGCTTTTAAGCACTTGTCAGTGGATGATGGCACTGTATGTTTACTATAACACCAAAATTAAAGTTTCCCATCAGAATACCCCAGCCTCAATAACTCACACTATTGAATTGTGTAGAATCTTACATGCAATATTCTTCTCCTTAACTACAACAGAGAATCATGTTACTTCTGTCAGGAGTAATGAAATAAAGAAAAAATACTTGTCCTTGGATATATAAAATATGTTGATGCTGAAGGAATCACAAAACAAAAAAGTTGTTCTCAGGTATTTCATTTCTCTGCAAAACAGATGCACTTATCCATCTCTGGATGTCACATCCTACAGAAATATTTAAGATCATCCTCAGAAATATGTCCTGAAATACACCCAATACTACTAATAGTTCCTCAACCTTATTAACACTTACTGCCACTGACAGCTTTTTCTCTGAGAGACAGAAGTTTAGTCATTACCTGAAGCTGCTCTTCCAGTGCAGCAGTAGCTTTGTCACCACTGTTTTCATCCACCACCACTACCATATGGGTTAGAGAATTCACCTTGACTTGTTCCTGTTCCAAATCTTCTTGAAATGCCTATAATTAAAGCATACGTGTTAGAAAATGTGTTCCAAATTCAGAAAATGCTGTGTGTTTGGAGTCCCACTGACTGAATAATGTGCATATCTAAGTAACTATGAGAACTTCCTATTTCTGTCAATACTAAGTAATTTGAACTTATTTTGTTACCTTAGCATACATATGCTAATATAAATGCATTGGGCAGATTTCCATTTCTTTCTCAAAAATAGTTTACTGTTACTCACAAGTCTTAACACTTCATGCAATACTTCAGGCTGAAAATTTAGCTTGAGAAAGCGTTTATTGAGTTTATGCAGTAGACTTATAGATATCAGTATAACACATTTACACACCAATAGCCTGGAAATTTTAAATAGCAACTGGATAAGATTTTGTAATTCTTATTAACATTTCAAAGCATTTTAATTTTGAAAAATTTATAAAAATATTAAAAATGACACAGTTTTTAATTAAACAACTCTCCAGCTTGACACTCCTATATTATTAATAACATAGGATGAAACTGCTCAGATGACTCAAGGTTAGGAAACAAAGGCAGCACCCTTGTTTCACTTATGGCAGAAACCAGAAAACAGAGTGAAAGAGGCCGTTTATGATTTCTGAATGTCTGAGGAAAAAGCTTTCTTGCCTTTCTAGCTTTGGTACCAAGTTCCAGCTGTAAGCTGCATTAAAACTGAGGAAAAACTTTTGCTGAGAAATAGTAAAATGCTAAAAGTGAAGAAACTTCTTTCAAATCTGTACAAATCCCTAATCTAGCCAAATTCCTAAATCTCCTCACATGTCTCTGACTCTCCCACAATTTCCTAGGCTTCATTAAATAGATCTAATCATTTTTTCCTGCTCTCCTCATGGCGCACAGAGAAGTGCAATGGGAAGTCTAGAGATATTCACTCTTTAGATGATGGTTTACAACATATTCACTGTATGCTTAACCTCCATCACAATAAAAAAAAAAAAAAAAAAGAAAAAAACAATGAAGTACTGTAAGGTACTGTAACACTCTGGTAACACCCCCTTGGTGTGTTTTAGTGTCTCTTCTTGCTTTCTCCTCATTTCCCATGAAAGATGGAATCCCTACCTTGCTATAGTTTGCTAACAAAACCAGCCGAGCTCCTGTCAGACACTAGGGAACTAAGCAGCCAGATCAATTTGTTCCGTCTTTTGCTGAGATACAGCAAGAGGACAGATGACAAAGATGGAAAGAGAAAGACCTAAAGAAGTGTTGGCACTAAAATGTAAAGCCACAGAGAGGGCAATATTCAATTCCTTTTCGTAATTTCTGTTACCTATCTCCAGCTTTATATTAGTATATCAACAACCAAATGTACATTTTTAACTCTCAGTAGTTAACCACAGTCTAACATTACTGGATTCTGCATTTCTTAAATATAACATGAAAGAATACCTCATCCCATCCCTCTGAAAAAAGCCAAGGTATCTATGACCACATCCTGCCTGACACATTTTTTAGGTGTCTACAACTAGCTTCAATCCAATGGAAGAATGTGTGAAAACAAAGTCTGAGATTGTGTCCTCAATATTTCAGCAGAGTGTTTTCTAGTGATTAGTACATATATAGTACAATAGCCACAGTCTGAAAAAATCACATGGCTAACCACATATGCCTTGTCACAATCGAAACCTTGGCTGTATTACAATGTTGAATTTCACTATATCAATTTTTCTGCTGCTTTTTTCAAGTAGAGTAATTAAGTGTGAAGAACAAGCACTTGCTGAAGATTAGGTCATGCATTTTAAATGTATTGGGTAAAACATTTTACTTTATTTGAAAATTAAAAAATAAAATGTAATGTGGCTATAGGCAATAGGAAAGGAATTCACAGACTAATTTGTTTTTAAGGCATAAATTCCTTACCCTAACATGTTTAAGAGTTTTAATTCCTTCATGGCCACATCCATTGAGTCAACGTATCTGTAAGAATCCTCCTTCATCTGACTTTCGTGTGTGGTTACCATCTGCTTCAAAAAGCTAGACTATAAAGCAGTTCTCAAGGACTGTAAAGTACACCAAATTGTTAGAGTGATCCCTGGAATTCAGACCTCTCAAATTTTTATGACTCAACACTCTATCAAAGAAGAGGAGGCAGAGCACTCATGGATCAGACCATATAACACAGCTTGCTTCCCCCAGGTTCAATCCTGTCTATCAGCCATACGACAATAAATACGTTCCTCTGTAAGTCTGTAGACAGGAATAAAGTGATTTTTATTTCTTGATTAGTGAGTGTTTGAGAGGTGGCATCCCAGAACAAAACCAGAATCAGCAAAGCTCTGCAAGTGCAGGAGTGGAGGGCACCTTGGAAGTGGGAGTCTCACACACAGTGTGAAAGATTTGAGAAGTCAGGGAACTGACAAAACCAGAAAGTTGAGTCATTTTCTAATCTCCAGACAGATTCAATTTGTCCTGCGCTAAAGGGCTGTTCTTTATAATGCATGTGTCTATTTCTGCCATGAAATTCACTAGTGACAACTGTTGGTATACAGCACCTTGTTGAAACAGGAATCTACTGAGGGCAGTCTCAACACTAGAGCATGATTTATTCAAATCATTTAAATTGAAGTTTCTCATCATTCTTCTGAACTTGTAGATATAGCAAATTTTCAGGGACTTAAAATGTAAGATGGTTATGCATAGGGATAGCAACAATACAAGCTCATAAAACTACACAGTTCCTCTAATTCCTATTTATCAGATAAAAATTTATGCAATCCAAACATAATCTACTTCAAAGTTAACAAAAATACCTACTTAGGGTACCCAAACACCCAAAGACAAATCCAACCTTGATATTTGAACAGTTAGGAAGTGTCTGATTTTACCCTTGCAATTAATTTGAAATACTGAAAAAACCTAATAGTAAAATTTTTCCATGACATTTTAATAAAAACTGAAAAGGCTCAGCCTTCTAGAAATGGTACCTAAGCAGCTTAGACTTTTTTAGAAAGCTAATGAAGCTATAAAATCTACTAACTATGAATTGTATAATAATGTGGACTAATAAACCCAGTTAAATTAAAAGCACATTTTTATTAATTATAAACTTCCTAATATAGTGTTCTGCTTAGACAGGTCAATAGTCCTCAGATTTTTATTGAAAAGCAGCTTTCTACCTTCATAAGATTAAAAAGAAGGGATACCTGCAACAACAGACAAAATACACAAAATACTGCTGCAAAGACCAACAGTTCTTTACTGAACTGTTTGATTATAACTTCAAAACATATTGACTCTGCCAGATTTCTTACCAGAACTGCGTACCTTGCTAATGGCATAAAATTTTTTAGAGTTCACTTCTATTTCAGTCCACTCAGAAAATTTTCTGTACAGTCAAAATATTAATATCATATACTACTGAACTAAGTAGCATGCTGAAAAGAGTATTGTCTGCTTTTTCTGGTCTCAGTGGTGAGTGCCATTCCCAATATGAGATAGTTTTTGTTTGTTTGTTTTTGTTATAGGACCCAGCAGAGAAATTGAAGTGTCAGTCACAAGAACTCAAGACCAAAATTTAGAGACATTGAGAAAAGAAGTAGAGTAAAAGAAATCAGATGCATGGAAGTTATAAATCAAAGTCAGATAAAAACCATAAAATTAAATATAGTGAAAAGTAGTTATGAATGAACAGATAACAAGGGAAAGTCCAAATGATAAAGGCAAAGAGGAGAGTGAGACAGGATGACACGAAACCAAACCTATCATCTTTGCTGAAGTCTCTTTAATTTGAAACCATCATCGCCCTTGATACCTTCTAACTTCAGGTTCCTCCTGTTAATTTCTGCAAGATTGTTTCTGAGTTGTCCAGAGTCATGTGAGACTAAGAAAAGTTATTGGGGTATTGATTTTTGCTTTTTTATTTGCTTATTTAATAATGAAACAATAACTGTGCTACTAAAATTCCATAGTTTTAACCCTTGTTGTTGAAGGCAGATTCGTTGCATATACTACATAATAAAATTATCTGAAACATTCACACAATATTTAAAAGAATGGAATTTTTTTTTTCTTAGAGTTATGAATAAGAAAGACTATACCTGAATAGAATTTTAATCGAAGTTAAAAACCTTTTATTTCCACCTTATTAACTAAATCATGTCATGTACAGAAAATAGATTTGAAAAGCAATATACATAAATAAATAATAATGACTACCTCATGACACCAAGAATAAAGAGCTAGCATGTGGGAAAAGAAGAGTTCTGTGTGTCTTCACTCAGAATATTCAAAATACAAGGTAAATAACCATTTTTCTTGATATTAGAAAGAAAAAGCGTAGATTGCATAAATTAAAAAAAATACATTTTACATTTGTATTCAAATATGAAACGATTAGAAACAAGAACAAAGTTATTCAAGTCTTAGTTCTCATGTATTCAAAATCTTTCAGTTTTCTTTCTCTAACTATCGTTTCATAATTAACTGTTGTCTTTTTTTTAAAGGAAAAATTAATGTCAGAATATATGCTCAGCTAGCAAACCCACATACTGAAATGCATTGTCTCCTCACAGGGCAAGCACAGATAGCACAAATAGCAGCAGCAGGTGTAGAATTTCTATTTTTCTTCAGCAGCACCCCTTAATGAGAATTCAGAAAAATTGTCTTTAACACAGAAGAGGGTCAAGCAGTCTTTTGCAGTTTTTGACTTCCTTTTTCAAAAAACTGTAAAAGCTGTTTTCAATTTGAATAGTTTTTTTAGGGGGATGATCTGTTCTCTAGAACCTGGACTAGCACTGATATAGGCCATCGAGCATCAAATGTTAAAATATCTCACAACGCTATGGAACTCAACTGCTTTGTACCACTAATGTAGAAATATTAATAGATTATCACAGGAAATCTCCATAACCTCACAAATCACCTGTGTTTTCTGTATTGTTCTGTATCTTGCTGTCATCATCACCATGTGTCATGGATACATATGTAAATACATCTTAAAATTTAAATTAATATGAATCCAGACAATTTATTTAATTAAAAGAAACAAAGCTAGTAGAGAAATTATACAGTTTCTTTCTTTCTAATTTTCCCAAATAAATACACTCATAGGTGGGAAAAGCGGCTAATTTTTCTCTTGCACTCTATTTATTAGTTTTTTATTTTTCATTAATTAAATACAATACTAAAAAGTATTTTCTACAGTTAGAAACTAGAGTCTATTTTATAGTGCTGTACAGTTATATATTCAGAGTTCCAGGAATCCTAACAAGATACTGCAGTATAATTATGACTACTGGACCATTGCTACTACTGCATACAAGAAAAAAAAAAATGCAACACACAAAAATAAGAAAACATTAACATTAAAAACATTTAAAAAATCTGATATATTCTTATTGTAATGTATAATTAAATGATGTTACAGCTGCCTCACATGTTCTAGTACACTGTTTATATTTAAAAAAGAACTATTTTTTAAAAAATTAGGATAAAAGTGAGAGTTGTGATAAAATAAGTCTACAAAAGCTTGTTCACTGTACAAAACCATAAATATTAAACCATGATTCCATATTGGTTCGCTATGTTCTAATGGCAGGAGTAGAGTTTTTAAAATGCCAAAAACTGAATTTGTTTTTTATGCCTTTGGAAGCAAACCATAGCATACCTTATGGTCTTCTACTTGACGTTTTAGGTCATCTAGATCTGGACCTAATGGCTCTGAATCGATAGTCTTTGTCCTTTCCTCTGTTTTCGTCAGCCAGTCAGCTAACTGGGCTAGCTGCTGATTCTGCAGATCCATTAGGACCTTATGTAAACTGTAAAACAAAGAAATCAGAATTTCAATTTATACATGAAAGAAAACAACAGGCAGAAATATCTACCCCATACACTCTTAGCTGATTTTCATAAAGCTACAGCTCAAGCCAGAATTAAAAAAATTATACACTTTTAGAATCTCAATACTACATATAATACATTGTCTGTTGAAGTTTTGGCATCTAGTTGCATTTCTATTAGAGTTGCTCAGAAGTTCAAAATTTCTACATCTGATTTCTTAAAGCTGGTATTGACTACTACAAGTATAGGAAAGTGCTCAGAGTAACCAGGCTCCCTCAAATTTAGGGTATTAAACAGAACAGATTATTACATTTTCAGTTATTCAATGGAGAATGCTCTAGAAATTCTCCAAACTTTCCTAAAAAAAAATCTTCATCTTGTGAAAAGTATTTTTAAAATAATGCATAAATCATTGCTGAGCAATGGAATTACAAGTAGTTATTTGTATTATCCCTCTTCCACATAACATACAATTTTTAACTTTCCTTAGATTTCACACACCAAAGTCACTCTCCTCAGAACTCAACTTGGAGATTTGAAAATCTGAGTTGAACTTTCAAACTGGAGAAAACTGCTGTGTAAGAAAGACGGCACAGTCCTACTCTACTCCACTTGTTTCTCAGTTGGCATCTTGTTGGCTTCTTGAAAATGTAGCCCAAATTAGAAAGCTATTATAAATTGCGTATCTCTGACCAATAGCACCTGGAATTCCCCAACTTCACACTGACATTTTACCCCTATAAGGATATTTTAAACGATCAAAACTTGAGTATGTTTTCTCCCACAGCACCTGCAGAACTGCAGACTGGCAGAAGTGCTATGTGAGC
Source organism: Pampusana beccarii (assembly GCA_013399365.1). Lineage (NCBI taxonomy): Eukaryota > Metazoa > Chordata > Aves > Columbiformes > Columbidae > Pampusana > Pampusana beccarii. Next base: position 255,489 of record VWYH01005718.1, read on the forward strand.
ACACCGCTCCACAGAGGTGCAAGAGGTCTTGTCTGTGACCAGTTAGGCAACTCAAGAGATGCTGGTACAAATCCAAACATGCAATGTTCTGTCACAACTTCACAGTAAGCTCAAGTAAAGCAAGTACTTCTCAGTTTGTCCAAAGAGTTCTGGATTTTCCCAAGACAGTTTGAACAAACCCAGAATTGTATGCTTTTGAAAATCCATGTCTAAATATGTCTGAAGTAAGCATCATTCTTTATTTTCCCAGAAACACTGAGTATTTCTAAAAATAACCACCACAGAAGACTAAATTTAACATGAAGATAATTACTATTTGGTACATGTTTAAATTCTTCTGAACTACTAGGATGTAATACCTGTGTCATGAAGATGTAACATGTGATATCTCATATCTCATTTGTAGACTGTTTATATTTTAAGGCATATATCTCAAACTTCAGCACTTCTATTGTTGGTTGTTATTTATTTTATTTCCTATTTAGTTTGGAAAAAAAAAATTCTCAAAATGAGCCAAATGTTTGGGCTCTTACGAAATATTTATATAATAACTATTTGCTATTTATATAGTTAAAAATAGGTACTGTATACATAGTATTAACTCATACTGTAAAAACCAACCACATTGCTAGTTGATGCTTTCTTTGAATGTATCTCAGCTAACTCGTACTTCATTCTTAGATACTATTCCTCAGTTTATAAACAATCCTTGGGATCACCTAGAAATTTAGGAATGCAAAATACTCTCAGTCCTGTGTATACCAACTGTCACATTTTACACTCGCAGGCGGAATTGTGATTTAGAAAACCTATACAGGGGCAATGGACAGGTTAAGAGGAACCTTATGACCTTCAACAAACACGAATGCAAAGTCCCACACCTGGGAAGGAAGAGCCCCTGGAATGATACAGGTTGGGGACTTAGCAGATGGTGGAATTCCAGCACTAAATCTAACTGAACCTCCATTGCTTTGGTATTGTCTTTCTGTCCCTGAAATGGCCTTTGTTTTAAAAAGAAAAGACATTAGATGAAAGACCTTCTCAAAATGAACTTTAATACATTTATGCAAATAATAAATTTTGTAACCAGATAGTACAAACATATATCCTTAAAATACCCCAAAACTAATAGGCAAGAAGAATGAATGTGATATTTTCAAACAGAGGTGCAAAAGGAATTATTTAAAAATTCCTAAAACTTGGGTATTTTAGTCATAAAAACTTAGCTGTTACAAAAAAAAACCACAAACACCACCACAAAAACAAACAAACAAAAACCAAACAAAACCAACGCTGTTTGTACTTTTTTTTTTTTTTTTTTTTTTTTTTTNTTTTTACCCTTAAGGCAGCCAACAGCACTAATTTATCTCAGGATTATCACCTGTATCTGGATAGGTGGAAAAAAAAAAAAAAAAAAAAAAAAATTGGCTCAGAACTTCCAAAATGGAGATAATCAAGTTTTAGTAGTACCCATAAGAAGATGAGCCAAATTAGAGTCTCTTGAAACAGGAGTGGTATTGGAGAGAAAATATGAAAGGCAGTCTGTGAAACCAAACCAGCCTGCAAGCAGTGATGAAAAGAATCCTGAGGAGTATGCAGACATTAAGCATATCTTCTAACGTAGAACAGTGAATACAGAAAAAGGGAAAAACAGAAGGCAAACACTGAGCTGGGCCAACTTCATGGAAATAAAAACTTGCAAACAAGCTTTTTGAAATTAAAAGTTTGTTTTGAAATAAGGTTTTAATTACACCTGTTTCTTGAATGGTACCTCACTGGTCCCAGATGGCACTGAGATAGTATCAGGTGTTACACCTGGAGCTCTGTGCAGCTATGTTACTTTCTAGAAACAGAAATATTTTTTTTTTTAAATTCCAGCTGGTAGCTCTTGGAAGGAAAGGACAAATGAAAAGAAATTACACAAACTGAAACTTCAACAGAACTTGAGACACTGAAGAAAAAAAAAAAATGGTTCCAAGACATGAGAAGGGCTTCATTAATCCAAATTTCTAAATAGTAGATATCAAACCATAATTTTTTTTCTGTATAATCTCTCTCAAGATTTTTTTCTAAGAACAAAGTGTCATGGATCTTCATGATGTACTATGATCTATTTATTTTTTTTTTTTTTAACTGGAAACTGTTAATTATTCATCAAAACGACCACAAGATCCATGTAGCGTCTTTTTCACTCTAATCACTTTCTTTATGGTTTGAGTACAGGAAGCTGATACCCTGCTTTATTATAACCTATGGTTCACAAGGGATTAGCCAGCTCAGATCTAATTCAGTCCTTCTTTCAAGTGTGCATCTTATTGTCTTACTTGATACTCTAAACGAAGTGATTATAAATATTAAACACAGTTTCATCCTAGAGATATTTTTTTAGCAATAAATGAAATAAATGGTATAGAAAACCTGCTAAAGTGAAGAGAATTCTATTTAAGAAAACTAAGATATTATGATATAAATAATTATTATATAGAATATAAATACTATTCTGAAGTAAGGACCATACATTTGAAAATGAAATAATCACATAAAACAATTTAATCACAGTTGATCCTTAAGCAAAATAATGTTTCTTGTTTCTTCCCATTCTCCAGGTACTTCCTGGCCTTCAAATTACTTCTATAAACATCTGATAGAGGTTTTAGTACTTATTTATATACTTCAGGAGATTACGTTTATGGTATGGCACTCAGAAGTTTCAAATACAAAATACTTTTTCACTGAATTGAATGTGTTTTAATAGTTGTGGAATTCTCCATAAAGTGGTACATTGCATTAATTTTCCTCTCCAGTCGTTCATTTATCACTGAGATGCTTTATTATAGAGAATCTTGTTTGGGGAAGATCAGGAGGAAGAAATGAAAATCCAGGTTGTTTTCCTTTAGCGTGCTAATGTATTGCTTATTAGAAGAGTCAAATACTTTCAACACACAGTGAATACACGGGCAATCCAATTTCAGCTACTTCTACACAGTGGTATTGCTGTGTTCCAAACTTCCTCTGATATTCTGACCTCCTAAATCACTTTTCACAAGACTCTTTCACATTTACAGTATCATCAGTATATCTTTCTCCTGTTTTTGTTGATTGCTTGCTTTTGTTTCCTCTGTGCTGTAAAGTGCCCTAACTTTTGTCACACTTCTATTACCATTACAACAGAGCATAGTCAGCCTTGCTTTTCTCCTCTTCACGAAAACCATCCATCTTTGGAGAAACAGGTCACTATTGTCTTGAAGACGAGATTACAGCAAAGTGATCAGAAGATTACACTTTAAACTGAAGTAGAAGATAGATCCTGGGAATTTAAACAGTGTATAATAACCCAGGAAAACATTACATCGTAATATGAAAGCCGTCCACAATCCTCCAGGTGGTGCTTGAAACACAGGGGTTTGACTCAATAGGCCAAAATTAGCCATATCTAAGGATATCACTCCTGAGAAACTTTCTCTTGCCCTAACTCAAATTTCACTGAATTTATCACAGATATTTTTGTATGAGAAATTAAATAATAACAAAACATTCTTTATGAAGCCCTTATAACTTTATGTCTTCTACTGATTTCTTATTACCTCAATACGACATGCTTTAGAAGATACTAGATCATTCAATTTTCCAAGCAATGACCTGCAGCTGCATTTGAGAGGTAAGTTTAAAAATTGGTGGCAAAGCATATTTCAGCAGACACAGTACCACTCTTAGAGGTGAGGGTGCTACTTGCATGTGCTGATTTAAATGAAAATAACCATGGCAGATAAAAACTGCCTACAATAAAGTTTTGCAGAGTCTTCTCTCCAAAAAAAAAAAAAAAGGCAGTTAGGTTGAAACATCTGAAACCCATCAACAGCTTTGTAGACTGTCAAAGAAAGATAAAGAAAATAATCTCAATACTGAGCATCAAGCTGAAAATAAAACAAATGTTTGGGATTACTAAGAAGATATTGCAAAAAAAGAGAGCAATGTTGTGCAGTTGTTGAAAAACACAGTTTGCCCTTTAATATTGTTAGCAATTCTGGTCTCCTCAGATTCAAAAAGATAAGGTAGAACTGGAAAAAGCTCAAAGAGCAATACAAATAACCAAAGACACATGTTTATGGTGCAAGTAAGAAAATATATACAACTGTCAACCTTCACTTCTAACACAGTAACTACAGAGAATCACTTGAGCTACCGGTGACAAAGCAGCAGCCATTCCTCAAAAAAGTAACATCCATATTGGTTGAGAGGTCTGTGGAATTCACTAACAAATGATGCCAGGGATGCTAACAGGTCTGAGAGGATATTGAATAAATAGATGGAAGAAAAAAAAAAATAGCAGGTTATCAAATACACAAAACTGCTTCCATCTCATCTGAAAACAACTTGAGGTCAGGAGAGTTCTGTGGAGAACTTCATAACATAAGATATGCAAAATTAGGTCACAGTCCAGTATTTGGTCCCCGGAGCAATGGGCCCATTCAGCTCAATATTGATCTCCACAAATGGCAAAAGGAGATGAGAGGATGCTGTTTTGGGAGGTCATGTATCTTCTCTAAAGCTTATCTTTTCTTGTTCTATTACAGTAAGGATGCTGGGCTAGACCGTTGGTCTGACTACAGGAGATATTCAGCTTTTATTAAAATCACATTCACAAAAGGAGTACTGTACTGAAGGAAAAGATGGAAGAGTTTCTCACTTAGTACATGTTCATTGGGATAGCACTATGTAAATTAATATTTCAAATAATAAATAGAAGTATTAAAAATGTTTCAAAGACTAATGTGACTAATTGATTATTTTTCTACTTCTAATTGTATTTCTACTTTAAGCTATAGGACTTGCCCTTTTTTGAATAGTGTAATTTGTCCTGAGATAAAACCATGACAATATTTCCCAAAAAGCTAAGCTCCCTCTTACTATTTTTATGGGATCAAGTCTTACAGGTCTTAAAGATTTTTCTCCCTTTTCCTTTTGTATCAAAGTAAAGATTCTCTCTGTTGTAGCTAAATATTGTATGATACTTGCTGAAACAATCACTACAAGTGAGGTAGGTTGTAGGCTGTATAAATTTTGGTGAAAATGTTACCAGTGTCCTAGTTGTTGACAGCTGCTGATTTGTGCCACTTCCAGTCTCATATCAACATGTAAGCTTCGAAGTCACTACACATCAAATTGCAGGTTAAAAAATATCTCAGATGGAGTTTCGCTCACAGTGAAGGGAAGTGAAAAAGAATCCCAGCCACTAGTCAATACCATGATTGTTTCAATCAAACTCCATGTATGCTATTTCACCTGACATCTTACTTACTTGCTTTGTTTTTCCATACTTGCTACTCTGAGACTTTCCCATCGAGAATTAAGTAGATTCATTTGTTCTTGGATCTCATTCTCTTCATCATCTGAAAGTTTTCCAATTGACAGCAGTTGACTTCCAACTTGCAGAACATTGCCAACACGCCCTTGGTGAGCTGTTAACTCCATCATAAAACCCTGACAATAAAAAAAAAAAAATCCAGTTTTAAGTTTGATCCTTTGGAAGGAAAAAACAGATTTCAAAGAAATATCTTCAATTCCACCACTTTCCAAACATGATTTTCAACTGTTTTGTTTTGTTTTTTATTTTGTGTTTGTTTGTTTGTTTTTTGATTTTTTTTGGTTTTTTGTTTTTTTAACCCCTCTCCAAACCTTGTAACACAAAACAGGAACAAACACTCTCAACTTTTGCATGGGGCAAAAAGTTATTTAGTCTGGGGAAGAGGAAGGCTGACCTACTGCTCTCTACAGCTACCTCAAAGGAGGCTGTAATGAGGTGAGTCGTGTACTAACAAGCAATATGACACAATGAAACATCCTCAAATTGCACCAGAGGAGGTTTAGATTGGATATCAGGAAAGTGTTTTTCCCCTAAAGGGTTGTCAGTCATTCGAACAGGCTGCGCAAGGAAGTGGTCGAGCCACCATCCCTGGAGGTATATGAAAGACAAGTAGATGTTGTCCCTGGGGACAGGGTTTAGCAGTGTTAGGTTTACAGTTGGACTTGAAGATCTCAAGGGCTTTTTCAAACTTAAATGATTCTCTGATTCTAGGGCACAGTCTCTAGTACTACCTTTAAATTCTCCAAATCAAAATTAAAAAAAAAAAAAAAAAAAAAAANAAAAAAAAATTAGAAATGTCTTTGTTTTAATATTTTACTTTCTTATGGGATACAAACAGAAAAATGACTTTTGGAGGAGTAGTATATAAATATATACCTCATGGGTGTGAAATTGTTCTTTAACAACTTCTACATCATTGGATATATCTCCTTGTGCTTGTAATGCATCTTCAGCAGAGAGAAGCCATGTGAGTACTTCTTCTAAAGCAGTTTGGTAGTTTTCAAGATCCATTTCAGACTCTGTCCGTGTGGTGGTGATAAATGTCTTTTCTTCAACAGTTTCTAAAAACTGAACATAAACCAAAATCTTAAGAGTAATGCAAATAGTATCTGCTCAGACAGTTCTATGATGGAATAAACAGAACATCTTGTCTTATATAAAAAAACAGCTTTTTATAAAAGGAAAAAATATCAGATGGCTAATGTGGAAGTACTTATCGGTACAAAAGCAGTTAATTGACCATGACCATTTAAGACTGGGGGGAAAAAAAAATCAAAATTCCTAGCAAGTATCCCAAATAGTTATAAAATTTAAATTATACCAGTAGAGTGCTGTTATACATGTTTTTCAATACTCTGATTTTTAATTTCTAGCTTACTGTTTCTTATTTAAGTATTTTCTCTTGGAAATGAGAAAGAAATTTATTTCCCACAGCAGCTAGTAAAATTCTATCATCAAAAAAGCAGCAAGTTGCAGGATGACATTGCAGAAAATCTATGGAAAATACGATACAAAAAAAGAAAAAGCGACCTTTTATACTACATGCAACACTAGGCTTGAACAACCCATAGACACCCATTTTGTTAAAACCATTCTAGAGAGTTGAAAAAGCTCAGAAATCTCATGCCAAATTATAAATTTTTAAAACCAAACAAAACTGCATTTGTGTTGATTTCTCTTTCCTACAAAGGCCACCCTTACATTTATTCTTTAGAAGCCAGGTGACTCTTACAAGTGTGGTATTCAGACTTCTGTTACATTGCTTAAATTTAAGAAAGATCAACAAGAATTTACTGATCAGTAGAAGCTACTAATCTAATAGAATCTACTGATCAGTAGAAGACAAGGACAAAGCAGAAGCAAGAAATACAGGTTTGCTACAGAAGATATTATCCCATACTTTTCCAGAAAGTTTAGAAGAAGTTTAGTTACTTTCCTAGCAATTTAGTATAAAAGCAAGCTCTTTACATAAAAATATGCTATGCTTTTATAAAAAATGCTACCAAGGCACTTAATGTTTTTTATAGCTGGCAGAAATTGTCTCTACTGACATATTTGTGCCAATAAAACATTCAAAGCAGCTTCTAAAGCCTTTCATTGTAGTTTAAGACAGGAAGTCAAAGATTATCACTGGAACCAAAAGCAGGAAGTGTAATGGATGTAATGTAATCACTTAACAACAAATTAATATTGAATTGAACAGATCTAATAATTACATACAATTCACACGAAAACGACTGTCATATGTGTGTTAGGCTAGCTAAAACACTAGTCAAATTTCATCACCACTTATGCATGAAAAACAACGTTCATTAACTAAATCTGCATCAGAAAAGCAGACCTGGAAATCTGATGAAGTCAATAATTTCATTTTTTGCTTTAAATAGAGTATAAACTTACAAAAATATAAACAACAAAGAACAGATAATGTTTATCATATATTCCTGTTGCACAAAATAATACTTGAATTGTGTACAACACCAGATTTTAAGTAGTCTACATACATAAAAAGTTACACCCAACCACACCACATTTCTGCAGCATGAGTTTTTGTACTATATGGTCTACTGTGGAAAGGGATAACTTTATCATTTGATATGTAACGTGTGGGGTTTTTGTTTTTGTTCTTGTTTGTTTGTTTGTTTTTGCTTTCTCTAACAATACTGCACAGAATATATCCACATTTGACACATTGGAGGAAAAAAAAAAAAAAAAAAGATGCTACAACAGCTGTGTGCGACTAGGGATAACATGTTTGCAGAGATCTGTGATGAATTAGTGTCAGAGTGTCAGTTATTTGTTTGAAAATTCTCCATCTGAAAATCCTTCTTTTATAGATCTGATACAAAACATTGTTTCAGGTATGACAATTGTTTAACTAATCCATCCTTAAAAACTCTTTTCTGAAGAATGACATGTTGATCGAGATTTCAACTGCTTTCTCTCATGCTATCACAAATATTATAAGGAATTGCACTGAAAAATCTTGGATTCATGACTTTCAATAGCAAAACTGTGCAGACTAACTTCTGATCCATTATAAGAACACTTGAAGAAATGTAAAAAAAGAAAAAGCAAACACTCTAACATAAATGCAAACTAAAGAGTTTATTGGCAGGCGTTCCAAAGTATGTTCTCATTCAAGAAATGGCAATTTTCTGACATATGAAAAGCAGAAAAGGGCTAGAGGAAGTGTAACCAAAAGACTTTGTGGAATGGTGTTAGTAATCCTTATATTTGGTAGAAAGATGAAACAACAACTTCTCCACCTTCCCCTCAAATCTTACAGCATCACTGCCAGTAGAAAGCTAGAATCAGTCATGAGGTGACAAAGCAGAGGTACGGATATCAACAGTGCTTGAAATATAAAGAGTTAAAAAAAATAACATAGACCTTTATGGATACCATATCTGAGGAAGTTTCAACTGCTGAGGCCTAATAAAGTCACTGTATCATTATGCCTGCTCTTTTCCCTTACATTTTGGGGAAAATAAAAAATAAAACAAAGAGAAAAAAGTAGTAGTAACATCTTGTTGTTCTAGAGGACATTTAGCATGCAGAGCACTTGCATTCAGATTTGAGAGTGACATATGCAGGGACCTCTGAGATTGTCAAAGGAACGAAAAAACACCTGGTCAAATCAGCAGAAATTCAGACTGTTGGCTCAACTGAAAATGGAACATCAAACACTAAGCTAAATATTCACACCCGGAAGTGGATAACTACTGACCTACTGCCTATGACACACACTTTGTATTAAAAAGCAAAACTAAACAAAAAAGTGTTTCAAAGTGATATTAATCTACACAAAGATTATTCACTGCAGAACACAAACCAAAATTAAGTAGGCAGATCCCACAGCACCAAGAATAATCCACACTGAAATAATTTACATAACATAAACAACAATGAAAACCCTAAATTTTATAAATCATAATGGTAGGCAAATCCATTTAAAAAGAAAAGAAAACAAAACAAAAACACATACTGCAAAACAACACAAAACTGACATCTTCTGTGAGTGTCCTCATTTCTGAATTAATACGAATTTTAAGGGATTGCGTATACCACATCGAGAACAAAGACAAAGAGTCAATAATAGAGACATCTTACATAATTGTGATGACTGTTTCTAACCATAATTTTTAAGAGAATGAAAAACAATTAGGACACATTGAAGTTAAATTGTTATAGCCATATATTGCTAGGAAAAAAGCTACTTAAATATGCATGCAGTTCCATTCTTGAAACAAAAAACTATTCTTAGTAAAGTACTTAATGATTATGCAAAACAAAGTTGATTGGGTGCAGCCAAAGCAAAACATTTACAGAGAGTAATCTACTGAATAACAATGCACATGTGACAAACCAATGTTAAGGAGAAAAATTATGTGAAAAAATCAGATGTTTGATGAACACTGCATCACATCTAGCTAGGAATAAGTCAGCCAGTCAGCTCACAGACTACTTTGGAAAACAGCCAGTCATTTTTGCACGGAAAACAGACCTGGTTGTTATTATGGAAATAATATTATAATTTAAATTATATAAATTATATTACATAAATTATATCTTTTAATTAAATTTCATTATCATAGTAATTTCCTTTTATTATAGACTGACCTAGACGGAAAAAAAAAAGTCCTCTGAACCCATGCGTTCTCTTCTAGAGTATCTTTTTCTTTTGCTGCTGCACATAGAAGAATTACATCTAGATGAAAAGATGGGAATTTGAATTTTTACACACTTCATCATTTCTTGCTGGGGTGTGGGTGCTGGTAGACCCCAAGGACTCTTAAACTTTAATTTAAAGTATAAGGAGATTAAATAAAAAGCCTTTGACCTTCATAAGCCTGGAAAAAATGAGGTATGCCTGGCAGCTGTATAATTAATTCAGAGTTTAAACCATGAGCTTGCAGCTGCTTCAGAGTAAGAAAGGGAGGGGAGAAAGTGTTCCCAATCTACCATTGCATTATGTTCCTAAAGGGGGGAGAAGGATTGGACTTGTGTTGGTAAATTCTCCAAGAATGTTTCTATTTGTTCATAAGGACTGCTTCTGAGTTTTAGAAATTAGTTGGACAATTTTAGAAAGTAGTTCTGCAGTTAAGATTTAAGGTCCATTCCAGCACTCTTGTTTACATTATATATTTTCTTCCTTCAGAAACTACCTGTCTCACTGTAAATGATGTAGAATCTGGCACTAGATATTTAGAGCTTTAAGACTCAGAGACATATAATTTTAAAGAAATAATTTTCTGGTAAAGGCAAATTTAAGTTCAGAGTAGTTTTCTCATTTTGAAAACTCCCTTTGCAGGATTACAGCCACAGAAAGTAGCAGACATTTTCACCCTCTAACTATGCCTCCTACCAGTAAGACTGATACCACCTCTTATTTTTTCAGTTCCTCCAAGTTTCTCATTACAAAATCGTATTTATGTGTCATTAAAATTGCCAAATTATAACTGTTAAAAGGTTTCCTTAGCACATAATCTCAGACAAAATAGTTCAGTTATTTCGGTTAATAAAACTAATAAGATAACATTGGTCATAGTGTTTGTTATTGTAATGTTAACTATTTATGTGTTCTAAATGAGGCTAGCATTTTCATTTTATTAAGGATTTCAAACCTGCCTTTGCGAAGGAAAACATGTTGCATCAGGAAGATGCTTCTCCTTGTCATTCATATGAAAACCTACCTAGGATTTGCCTTTTCATAAATCTGAAAGACTGCAGGTTTTGCTGTCTCAGTTGAGACAATCCAGATTTTTAGTACCCGATTTCCTCAGTGGTTTCATTTATTCCACAGATGTTTCCACCTGGATGAACTGGCCTGTCTCTGCAACTGCAGTTTTGAGATGCAGCAGATTATTAGTTCATTAAAAGTCAACAGACCTTAGGCAATGTGCACATTGAGAGGCAAAAAGACAGAGCCAGACAGTATGGATAAAAGTACATTATAAAGGAAAGAAAATGCTGGAACTATTGACAGGAAAGTGGTAAAGGAAAATTAATCTCTTCAACTACTCTTTTTGGTACAGTTAGTACAAATAAAGACTGAAAAAGACAAATAAAGAATTTACTGGCATTGAAGGAAAATGCTGCACCTTGGGATCTGGAGCATAGAAGTTGGCTTAAGTCAACTGAAAGAAAGTGAAAAAAATGGAACTAATTGGGCTAGTAAAGAGACTAAGACTGGAAACTGCAAAGACAGGTAAAACAGAATTAATAGACAGGAACAAAGTCTGCCAGCTATCTGGAATGATAAAATTTTCTAACAATTTAAAAACTGTTTCATTTTACATACATAGTCAAGTAAGTCAATGGTTCACAAAAATACTTTCTGCTTAGCTTGCTTTCTTCAACATGATCACACTTGGAAAAAATATCCCAACAGGTTTTGGTTAGTAGCTGTCAGACCCTTTTTTCCACAAAGCATGTAAAAATATATTGGTTTTATTAATTCTCTAGGGAATTTTTTCAGACTGTATTTAAGTGTTTTAATTATATCAAGCTTTTTGTTCTGACTATAAAATGTCTTTCTGTTTGAAGTATTACTGATGACGAGACACACAGTGCTTGCCTCTCTAAGGAAGGCATACCCTGTTCAAGCAATTAGGAATCATGGCTCCACACAGTAATATGACTTGATGTGGATGAGTTAAATCAACTGACTGTGACTGAACAGAATTACTTTCACCATATACCTGCAAGAAAATAATTATTTCTTCCTGTTGAAATGCCTAGTCCACCCACCATTCTTCAAACCTTTTCTGATCCAAGAACAAGGCACATTCTAAGGAGATGCATATTTCAGGTGCTGTCGTGTCACACCGTAGACTGTAAGGTCATTTGGTATCTACATAACACAAAAATAAGAGTACTTTTCTCATAAAGAAAGGGGAAACTTTCATCCTACAATAAATTTTCAGTATTAACTAGTGACTCTTCACAGAACCCTCCAGCAGTCAATGGTAACATGGTCCTGAAAGTTTATCACAGGTCAAGAAGCCTGGGATGTCTTCCCAGTAGTGCTACCAACAAGGTAACTCCAGATGAGCAGATTCAGCTCCCTTGACAAATATTGTGTTTTATACTATCATGTACATAAAAAAAAGAAAAAGATAATTTTATCCATTGATGATAATCAGTCCACCTTAAAATCTGAATTGTGATCATGGTATCATGTAATAGCAAGAAAAATATTCAAGATGGAGTAGATAACTGTCATATTCATTAGTTTTAATTTTTAAAATGTAAATTCTAAATGTAACAAGTACTTAAGTGACAGCCACTTTAAAGCAGAGTGTTCTGACAAAGATCTTTCAAATGTCCTATATTCTTAATGAAATTTTAATCTAAAAATCTCTATGAGCAGAAAAGCCATTAAATGTATAAACAGAAAAATGGGATGAAGAAAGGTGAATTATGTCTTAGCCAAAAGAAGTACAAATGAATTATCCAAAAATGTACTGAGCTATTTCTTTAACATGTCATATAGGGGACTGAGAAACAAATGCTACTCGTACTACCAAGACGATGCTCCTTCTCCTACTGTCACTTTACCTGAGGGCTAATCTCTACCAGAGCAACATGCCTTATTCTTTTCTAAGGAGAAATGTGCCTTTTTTGTATGTCTGAAAATTATTTCTTAGGCTTGTTTCCGTACTGTTTCAATGTCTCCTTTAAAGTCAGTTGCAATAACTGCTGTAAGAATCTTTATCCTCTCACCCCAAATAATGCTCAGACTATTTTAACAGCTATCACTCTCATCCCTACACCCCACAACATAAAGAAAAAGATTTTGCAAGCTCTCTGCATAGGCAACTCCTGCTTGTAGGGAAGAATGTGTTTCTACACAAAGAGTTAAGAGTTCACCAGTGCAGTCAGGAACAGGCAGCTATAGGTTTGCTCTGCTAACATACGAGCTGCACACCAACATTGGTCTGAACATACGTGACAGACGTTAGCTGCCTGTTTACTTTTTTGACTCTTCCATTATACTGCATTATGAAGCCTGGGCTATGTGAAACGCCCTTGGATGAAGGGACATTACTTCTGCCTGACAAGCCACTGAGCCTGCTCGCAGTTCTCTAGGCAGCTCAGCGCGACATGTGCGAGAATAATAGCACCGACCTTGGAGCCAGATGAGACAAGCCTCAGAGCTAAGCAAAAAAAGAGAAACTGCCCAGGAATAAGAGAATACTTGGTTCCACTTGGTGAAATGTAGAGACACGGAACTGACTAAAACAAAGGGCAGAAGCAAGAACCAGCTTGCGTAGACAGAGTGGAAGGGAAAAATGTTGTTCAGAAAATTTTAAATTTCTATTTCATCTTGTAGAATCACTTTTTTCTGTTCAGTAAGGGAAGTATTCTTGTGATTTCTCAAGAGCACACGTGTGTGTATCAGGCCTCCCCCTATATTGATACATGTACCTCTGGCCTGAATTAGACATTGTTAACCTTAAGAACTTGGGCATCCTTTATGACTATTCCAACCTTCCAAACCTCATCTCAGCCAATACAGTAGGATAACCAAAACCAAACAGAATGATGTAGAGAGACCACATTATATTTTTTCCAGCTATCTGAAGCGTTGAGCATAAAACAAGGAATGTTATCTGTTTCATACAAGATTTTGTTCTCTGCCATTAGAAACCTTCCCCTGCAGTAATCTGTTAAAAACTTTGCTGTAATTCCATATAATTCCATTATATCATGTTATACTTCTATCATATATTTTATAGGTAAAGGAAAAAAGGCAGACTAACACCTATTCTACCATCTTTGGCCAGAAATAATAACCCTCTATTGCAGAGTAGGGCATCAACCAGCTGCAGTAACTTTGACTAAATTTCGCAAGTGGAAAGTCTGAAAATAATTCCTTATTCTTCAGAATTTCTACAAGTAAAGCAGTTTTATAATATTGTCCTTGATAAATGATAAAGCTGTCATTTCTACAAACTATACAAACGCAACATAAAAACATGCTCTTTTTGCCTATAGTTCAGTCAGTTGCAGCCTCCCAACAGTCTCTATAACAGGTCTACCCATAATTACCATTGCAAACACATTAACAACTCAACACATCAGCAAATCAACATAGTGTTTGGCTTTATTAGAGGAGAAATATGGTTAACCATATGGCACTCAGAAGAGCTACCACTACTGTTCTTGGTTATGAAGTTCACCAAATAGATGGAATTCAGTGCTATTAACATTATCCTGTTCAGGGAGATAATGGAAGGTTCATGAAATTATATGCCAAGGACAGCAGCCATCCACATCCACGTACTCAGAATCCAAATGCAGAGAAGAGAAATAATGATTTGAAAGAAAAAATATTGCGAATGCTCTGAAATAGTATGGTGGGGTTTCTTTGTGTGGTGTTTTTTTTTGGTTTTTTTGTTTTATTTTCTTCACACCATGTGTCCTTGGAGAGAACTATTCACTAAAGGTCAGTGATTAACTTTTAACAAAAAAAAAATTCAGCAGAAATCGTAAAAGAGGACCACTTGATAAATTTAATCTTAATTAACTCTTGGAGTAAAGGGATACCAGTTAACAAATCTAGTGTCTCTGTCAGCAAAAAACTGCCTTGAGCATTTGACTTGATGTCTCAGAAGGGATGGTGAAGAAAAAGTTACATAGAAAACTATGAAGAAGCACAAATGCAACAATATCAATGCTGACAAAAACCACTAAAATTTACTTAATTTCATTCAGTGCACAGAATGGGCAGCATTCAGTAAGGGTCTATTTAATATTGTATTTTACCATTATTGTTCAGTATGCAAACCTAAATCTTTGTCTCATTGAACTCTAAGCCTTATTTTATACAGATATTTTTTTTAATACTCAGTAGGGAGTTTTGGTGATTCCGCCCTCCTTCAATAGTCCCAAAACTTTAGCAGCGTCCACATATTACCTCTATTTTACGTGTGTTGGAATGAACGACAAAATATACAATAGTTGACTGATCCATGGTGTGTAAGGCCTGATTTCTCAGGGTCCTACATAATAATGTAGTTCAAAGCAGCTGTATCTGAGTGCTCAATGCTTCATTGCTTTAGACTTTAACATCTCACATAACACACCGAGACCTCAGGAACATCTTTGAAAGATTAACTGGCTTAGAGGGAAACCCTGTAATTGAGGTAAAGAATATTCCTGAGCAGCACTCAACTGTTTTAATCACAGAACTGTCTTTCTGCAGTCCCCTGCTCCTTTACTGAACACCTTTCACAAATGTGTTCACTGCAGGGCTGACCTATGGAAGAAGAGAGATGTGCGATAAATTAGTGGAGCAATGCAACAAGCAGGGAAAAGAGAAAGGAAAAGATGCGCAGCAGGAGCTGAATTGTATATCTCTCTCTCCTTGCTCATACAGTCATGGGCGATTCAGGAAGACCTTGAGATACCCCCTCTCTACCTTCTAACTTCTGCAGTAAACACTTCTACAGTGTTCACAAAATCAATAGTCTCCTCTATCACACAGTCCAGACTTTCTTTTACAACAGGCTCATTCAGTTCACTGAAGGGTATAAGGATATAAATTCTTCATAATGCACCTAATCCAACCTGTTTCTCTACTTCTAGGCAGTTAACCTTAGTAATGCCCCTCTAACAGATGGCAAGCCTGTTTTGTGCATATGATTTCCACGGACTTTTTTTTTTTTTTTTCCTAAAGTAAACTCTCATAAAAGGATGCCATGCCTTGGCAGTGCTACACGAAAAGTGCAATTTGGTTTGGGAGACACTCAGTGTCAGCTCAAAACAAGCATGTACAAATCCTGAACTCAGCCTCTAAAGTGGCACTTCGAACAACCTACTTCAAACCATCCTTGTTCTAGCTTTATTTATTCACCATAACCAGCCCTTCAGGTCAGACCCATTTTTCTTGGTGGCTGATTCTAGTTTCTACTGCTTAGGTCTCATATGTCTCTGTGTCTATAGTGTTAGCTGTTAAAATTTAAGTATACCCCAAAAAATGGGGAAATTTATGATTCTGCAGAGATTTATAACTTGGTTAAATCTGAGCCCTTTCCTGAAATAACAATTACCCCTGGGCTAATTTAAAATCCTTCGAAGAACAGCGTGAGAGTGTGAGAGATTTTTAAGAAATGGACAGTTATTTTGTAACACAGACAAAACAGGTCGTTGTTTCCTAATCTGGTCTTCAGGAGCAGATTAACTGCTTTGTCTGAAGTTTTTAATTCAACATGAGGCAAATACACCTGATCTACAATGTTATCTCAAAACCATATCCTTTTGGTAAAGTTATGATAAGTTCTATCATTATAAACACTATACGAACTCGAAGCAGAAGAGTTACACGGTCTCATGAACTGGTAGTAATACAAGGTTGTGTGCAATAGAGCTTTCCCTAGGAAAAAGCCAGAGTACATGTTTTTCTGAAGTATCTTGTTATATGGCTACATGCCTATTTGCTTAATAAGAAATAAAAAACATCACAAGTCACAGAGGTAGAGAACCAATGAGAACCGGAAGATGATAAGGTATATAAAATCCTCAATAATGACAGAGTGAGAAGTATAAACTTTGTAGCTGCTACAAAAATTTTGCAGTCACTTTATGCTGGGTTAACCTATGTACAAGACAGTGACAGTTTGAAAGAAGTGGATAGAAGAGGTTAGAATGTATACATAAAGGTTGGTTTATTTTTTTTTTTTTTCCTAAATTCATCACTGTATATATTATTGGGGGACTCCCTACTTCACAAGAGCTTAGAGATGAGAAGGGGCAAACTTTCTGGGTTCTCCAGAGGCTCTACCAGTGGGTACTCTACTTATTTTAACTAAATCTATCAGGGAAATATAATGCAAATTATGGAAACACATTCTCACAGTATATATATCAAGTCATTGCTTTAACACATTTTGGTTATTTTACAGTTACAGAACCAGTATCATTGGTAACTGAAAAGGAAAAAGCGACGCAACTACCCGAGTTTAAAAATTAAAGTAAAAAAATGAAATTAAATACACAAAGATCATTTAAATAGCATTAAATTTTACAGGTTGCATATTTTTTCAATCCTTTATTTACAAGCACACTAGCATATTTTCAGTTTGGTTTACTTAGAAGAGTAATCTGCAGCCTGTGAGCCGCATATGCATTGGATCCAGGCATTCCTGATTACAGGCCACAAAAATCAGCTACGAAAGTAAGCCTGCTGTGCCTTAGAGTTTGTTTTCCAAATCTTGCAGTTGCTATGAACTTCCATGGAATTTGTAGATGCTAATTTACAAATCATGTAATTAGTTCTTAAAAAGCTGAGGACACTTTTGGCAATTTTAATTAATAAATCTGGTCAACTGGACTTGTGTTTCTGAAGTTGTTCATAGAATAGGTAATCTCTCAGTATATCCCACAAAAGGTACCTGTGCTGTAAGGGAGCTGCTGGTGAAAACAGAAAATATCACTGAAGAAAAGCTTGAAAAAAATGGCTTTAAGTGAAATATAATTGTTTATACTAACTAATACAGCTCACAATACAAAACTAAAATTCATTAAATTCACCAAGTAGTGACGATGCCTTTTTTTTTTTTTCCCATCTTCAGAAGATGAATGAAAGTTACTGCTGAATCTCAGCATGGAAGTCCCATTAAAATAAATAAATTGGTTTTGGTCACATATATGCAATGAAGTCACAGACCTTTGAAAATGCATAGATTTTCATGCCAGAGTACTACTTTCCATTAAATTTGTTCCCTCAAATCAAAATCCAAATCACTGAACACCCTGTCACAGAGACATATAAGGAGCAAGAAGTCCTACAGTATAAAGACCAAAAGATAAAATAGCTTGCAACCACAATTTTTTTAATATGCTTTCTTTGCAGAATTGCAAACCTATAAATCTTAGCTTAATTGACCTATACTCAGTGTTTCATTTAGCTTTATTTCTGTGAGCTTTAACCAGCAAAGACAACTAATTAAGAAACATATTTTGTAAAATTTAATCCAAGCCATAACCTCAAATATACCACTTCCATAATCTCTACTGTTTTCTAATGTAAGAAAATGAAAACCATTTCTTAGCTTATTTTAATCACTACAGCCAGCCACCAATCCTGCTATTATTTTGGACTACTAAGCCATGATAGTTCTCATCAGGATCTTCATTAAAGGCTATCTAGTCTTCACAATAAGAATATTTAACTCCAAACCTCTTTTTATGTATTCACACAGTACAATATCAAAATGCCTCTACGAGCATCAATAGCAAGAGCAATTAACTATAAAGAAATACATCTACAATACGACTCTTTTTGAGAGAGATAGACTCTGGGACAAGAGCCAATTAGTGGACATACTCATTCATTTCTGTGAAGTTAAGGTTGAGGTCCTGGAGACTTCAGAGTATTCAATATTACATGCTACTCTATCTGGAAGACATTACTCAAAAAGCCAGTTTTGCAAAGTCAACAAAAATCTTAAATTGTGAAATTTGCTTGAATAGGCTGAATATCCCTTTCACAGCTTTTATGTGGTCTAGCCTTATTACGCTTAAATTTATTTTAGCATTTTAGCTTCATTTAAAAAGGCTCCTCTTCTTCAACAGAAGCCACTTCAAACAACATATTTTCATTTAAAATTAAAAGCTATCAAAAAAGCTGTTGCAGAAGAGGTTCAAGTGATTCAATGTGTGTGGGTTTTGCGTTTGTGTTTTTGTTTTGTTTTGTTTTTAATTTTCTTGTCTTCTCAAATTCAGTGGTGTGACTACCTTACCTGTAGCTACATGCTCTGAATAATAAATCAAAAGCTGGAAATTAGACAAAATGATAAGCAATCAACTTGCAATAGTGTTTTTTCCTTCTTCTGACTGTGCTTCAGATTTATAAACTGGGTAATAATACAGAAAATATCACTAATATTTTCAGTAGATAATAAAAGCAGGAAATATCAAGAAGTATTTCTGGTCATCCTGAAAACTATATAAAAACTTTGTTAAATGTTTACAAAGTCGAACAACTGGATGGAAGAACAGGATAAAAATCCATTGAGGACTGTTAAATATAAAGACACCAACTCCAGCTCAGGAAATTTCTGAGCCACAAATCAGGTATCAGTGGAAGGTAAATGAGAATACACAGATGCTTCAAAACTTTTAATCAGTCATACCCAGTTCCCCATTCCTTTGTATACATTATTGGTCACTGCTGGGAATAAGGTACAATGCTGGAAGAGAAACCCTTTACTCTGACTAATTTAAAGTATTCTGTTGTCACATAGTCCTACCTCGGAGGCTCTGAAATTTATCTGGAGGTGTACAAAAGCAGAAATTAGTGTATTTTCATGCTCCATACCTTAACATTAACTTATCTATACGTAAGCCATCCTGCAAAATTGCATGATAAAGGAAACAGAAGAACTAAAGACCCAAGGGAATGTCAGGAAGATGTGCCAGAGGAGGTTCAGGTTGGACATTAGAAAAGGTTCTTCCCCCAGAGGGTGGTGGACACTGGAACAGGCTCCCCAGCGAGGTGTCACAGCCCCAAGCCTGACAGTGTTCAAGAAGAGACTGGACAAGGCCCTCAGACACATGGTGTGAACTGTGGGGTTGTCCTGTGCAGGGACAGGAGTTGGACTCAATGATCCTTGTGAGTCCCTTCCAATTCAGGACATTCTATGATTCTATCAGTCTATAAATTGCTTTAGATTACTACCAGTTATTCTTGTTTAATATTTTTAATTGACTGCCTTTCCCCCCATATTTCACTGTCAATCTGGCTTCCCCCCTGCCCCGCCCCCAGAATAAAGGAAAATAAATAAATAAGTACAAGAATTATCATCAACAAAAATAACTGCATCTTTTTGTAAGTGAAACAGAATAGTGTCACTGTCACTTCAGTTAGGAACTACGGAGTAAAACATCACATTGTGACTTCACATGTAAATCTTAACATTTTAGGCTAATAGAGGCACTTTAGGAAGCCTAAAATCTGGTTTGTAAGTCAA
Source organism: Pampusana beccarii (assembly GCA_013399365.1). Taxonomy (NCBI): domain Eukaryota; kingdom Metazoa; phylum Chordata; class Aves; order Columbiformes; family Columbidae; genus Pampusana; species Pampusana beccarii. The sequence goes on from VWYH01005718.1 coordinate 275,835, forward strand.
GTTTTTTTTGCAGCTGTATATATTTGCACATGCTATTTCAAAATTTTTGGCAAGTAAAATGCTTCTGACCTACAAGAGGAATGTTAACACATGTTAACGCTATTTCAGTCATAACGTTTCTAGTTCATATCTATCTATATATGTAGCTTATGTAATGAATTAATACATTCTCACCAATTATTCTCTTGCAGATATGAACTATACCCCACTGTTTTGAGATTATGAAACTAAGGTGTCCTAAAATAGCTACATACAAATATACTCTAAAGACTATTATTCTCTCATATATTTATATTTGCAGTCAATTTTAAATTATACCTTAACTAATTGGCTACAATATAAACCATGTTTATTAAGCAAAAATATAACTGCAGTGAGGTCATTTGTGGTGTGTGACCCAAATTTACCTTCAGGTTCTGTTAAGGGGGAATTTGCTTCATTAAATTCATGACTCAGGTATAATTACTAATAAGGTGGGCACGAAAGCATAATTCAAGAACAGCGACTTACAGGGTTCTAAATTCTCTTTACAGAGACAATGCACAACTGATGTGTGGCTTGTGTAGCTGCTAAGTTCTTTAACAGACACTAATAACCCAAAAAACTTTCAGTTTAAAAAATTATTTAAAAATGTACTGTTTTGTAGCCGCATTCTCCTTTACATTTGTGCTTTCTTCTTTAACACTTCCTTCTAATTTTTCAGTTTTCCCCTTTCCACCTGTGATCTAACAAAAAGCTATTTCTTAGTTCTGGAATAGCAGACTTATTGACTTCTTTGTTGTTGTTGTTACATTCTCCTAGAACTAAATTAACTATTTTTGTTCTTCAAATGAGTATCAGAATCCTGAAACAGAATCCATACGTATCAGCCACTTTTGCCTGATGTCCATTACATGGCAGAAAATAATTACAGGTGCTTTACAGGTGAAATTTTGACAAGCAACATTATATTTCCCCCATCACACAGAAATGTGCTTATGTTTAATAAAATATCATAACACATGACTATAAACTGTAGGTATTAAATCACATATCCACTGCAGTAGCCATGATGCATGTTCACAAAATGGGAACAAAGCCAGAAAAACTGGAGAAAAATAGGAGGCTGGATATGAATGAGTTGTTTAAACTTAGTTTAAAAGCCATCAATGCAGCAGAGAATGATTCTTGAGACTGAATTTAAAAGAGACAGGAGAACCAGGAAAAGACTAGAAGTAGCAAAACATGGCATGGCATGACAGAGAAAGCATTTACTTGGTGACACAGAGAAGACAGAAGAGCATTCTGTTTTGAAAAGGAATGGATAATTATAAGTAGATTAGAGAACATTTTTTAAAAGGTAGTCATGCTAAGAAGTACATAATGACATTAAGGGGCTGGGGTAACATAGCATATGTTGTGCAGTGGAATTAATTTCTTATTCCTCACAATATTTGCAAATGTAAATCAGATGGGAAAATATATGCAACCATGTAGTCATTTATTGTTATCACAACTCAATACCTTTTAGAATGGATACAATGTTCTAAAATCCCGATTTCCTGACCCTACTGTCAAATACAAACTCAACAAGTTACTCCTAGTAAACTAATTTGAGGACAGGAATATTGCATTTGCCCTAATAGTTTCTACAAATAGCACACATTTCCACTAGCTAATTTTCTGTGCCATATAATTAATGCCAGCCTATTTTTTAATGAAATGTGGTGGTAAATATACATATGAAATTGAAAAAAAATAATTTTTCTGTTTAAAAACCAAAACAGTTTATCATTACTGTTCTTTATTGGATTAGATAATCTTAACTTAAAGACTTCACCCTAGTACTAAGACAAATAACCAGTTCAACATTTGTAAACCACACTATCAACTGAAAAAAACTGTTTTATGAAATAATCATATATACTTCTGCCTATTGATAAATAGTCTGGCATGCGTCAAATCAGTTTTACTTTAAGGAACAAGGCTCTTTTCTATTCAAAAGTTATGTTCTATGCCTGCTTTGAAACTTTTATAGCAGTGAAATGAGATAACATTTTAAGTTGAATTAAAAGATGTGTGCCTCATACTTCAGATAATTGAAACTAAATAGTTCCTGTTGATATAATGTACTGCTATCAAAATATCTTTGTACAATTTACCAGGAAACTGAGTTGCACACAATAACATTGCCTAAAAAATTCTTCAAATATTTCAGTCAGCAGCACCGTTCTGTCCACCTTATCAAGGCAGACAGGCATAGTCCTGTATGAAAGATCCCAAAGCTCACACTTTACATTAGTTCACCCTTAAAAGTTAATTGCATTAGGTCACCAACACAATACCATTGGAATCAAAAGGCAGAAATGAAGATAATATTTTAAATGAAACAAAGATACAATGCCTGCAAACACGTCAATGTGTAGCCCTTATACTTAAGTCTCTTTAATTCTAGTGCATTTCTGCTCTGAAATTGCAAAAACTATTGTCATTCAGTTCACCAGAACTACTTCAGATACAAAATCTAGTACACTTCAAACAAGCAAAGCATTTTTTGTAAAAGTATATAACCAGGAACTGTTTGCATCCAAAATCACAAAGAATCTACATTAAGTGGGAAAATAAACCAGGCATTGATAAACTTCTCAGTATCAACCTTCATGAATCAACAGAGCAGTTGCATATGGAAAATGGTAGCAATGGAAACTTAAAATAACTGATCAAGATGCAGACACATATTATGCATTTGTGATACATGTAGCTTTTCTCTAAAGTCATCACCTCATTAAGTAACAACTAATGGGTGGATATCAAGTGATAATTGCTTCTGGAGTGGGCTGATCAATTACTAATGACCCAAACGGAAAAGCAGCAACTCAGATCCCCAGAGCACAAAAGACATCCAGGAGAGCAATGAGAAGTCCCTTTCTGAGTTCCAGCAACATCATCCATCTAGACTTATCTCCTAGTCCCCTTCCAAGTCTTGAGAAAGGTTAATCTACATTAGCAGAGTGCTACTAACTTTATTGAATTATCGTCCTAGGGAAAAGTTACATTGAAGACTAAAACTAAACAAACAAAAAAACCAGAAGCCAAACATGTTTTAAATTAGCCAGGTTCTATGCAGAGAGACTCAACAAGAAGGGAAAAAAAACCCCAAACAAAAACCCAAAACCAACAGCAACAACAACAACAAAACCCCAAAAACAAACAAAAAAACCCACCCCAAAACAGCTCTTTTATTTAACAAGGTGTAAAAAGTAAAATGTCAAAATTCATAATGGAAATGTTACTCATTGTATAACACCTCAACAATGAAGTTCACTTGTGAAGTAGATGAAACACATAGCCAACAGGCTACATTGAAGAGAATAACATCTCAGCACAAACTACGTAGAAGCATGATACACACAGAGGAAACGCGCCACCTCTGTTATTGATCCCATAACACAGTCAACGTCTTGTTCCATCTCATCTTCCACTTGTCTCACTGACAGTCTTTGACTTGCACCTGAAGCTCCTGCCCTCTGTATGTGATGCCCCTGACACAATCAATGTCTGTGTGGTGGGTTTTTTTTTTTTTTCGTTTTTAAAGGAAGGAACATATTTACAGCTTCTTACCTCTGCGCTCCCTCTCTCTCCCCCTTCTCCCTTTTCTGTTTTAGGATTTTTGTATGTTTCTGACTGACAATAGAATTATTTTTTGAATTCGTTTGTTAAAGGTCAAAATACAAAATGAAGATAAATCAATACTAGATTAGCTCTACTAGTGGAATAAAAAAAAAAAAAAAGAAAAAGAAATTGAGATGTGTTCTTCACAGAACAAAGCACAAGAAAAATATTTCAAAATAACAGATAGAATTTCTCTCCAAAATAAAGGTAGTAAAACTTATTTTATACACTTCTAGACTGAAGAAATATCAACCCAAATATGTCAAAAATAGCAACTCAGAAGCTGACACAAACAATATACTGGACCAGAAGTACATAAGCCAATTGCCATTCCGTTCAAATGAAGAGGAAAATGCAATTTTGGTAGAAGCTGCATATATTGTTATGTTGGCTAGGCTGCTAAATAGCAAAGGGAAAAATAAATGTGAAATATCGTAATAGAAATAAAAGAAAGTAGAAAAAAATATAAGCCTGGAAGAATGTCTACATAAAACATCAAACAAGAAACTCACACATTGGATTTTCACCTGTCTGTACTTTTTGTGGTTTAGATTTCCTTTAAACACATGTGCCAATTCCATTTAAATTAATGGGAGTTATGCTTTAAAGTTAAAACATTCTCTTGAAGAATGACACATAAAATATAATCTTTCTTCTTATGTCATATTGCTTGGGAGGTAAGCATACTTTATTTTAATATATATTCCAAATGATTTGCAAAGCACTGTGCAGAACTCATTCTACAGGAGAGTGCTACTCTTTTGTATTAATAACTTCAGGTTTTTAACACCATAAGTAAACTAAAGAAGTATATCTATATATTATTTATATATATGTTTGTATACATATATATATATAACAGTTTTATGTACTCCTACATCATCCACAGTTTATTTAAACCACTGTTTTCACTCTAATGATATCACTATCAGGCAGGCAACTAAAATTTCCTTTTGCATTTTTAAGAATGTTTTACTCCATCAAAATATATGTGTTATTTCTTTGCTACAGCTAAACTAAGTTCTAATGAAACAAATGCTTCCTGTAGAAAAAGTGTGGATAAATTCCAAACACTATATTGTTCCAGACAATGTTTATATTTTTTAAGTTCTAATTCTTGTCATGTTTTACTGTGCTTTCGGGACCACAATTTCTGAAGAAAGTTTGAACATCTCAAAGAGTGTCTGTTCCCCCCTGCCTCAGATGCATTATTCTTTTAAAAGATATTTTTTCTTTCTACTTCTTCTCTTAGCTCATTGATCACCTCAGGCTAACACACCCATAATAATGACATTGCTTAGAATATTTCTAAATCTCAGAAAACTATAAAGCAAGATTCCTTAATACTGTTTTATATACAGAGAGAAATGCCTTTGCAGTTTGGAACAAATGTGGAAAATCTCTGAATATTTTCCTTTGCATACTTGTAGTTGAAGTCTGTATATGCACACCAAAACCATGAAAAACGTGTTGTGGTATCTTAAAGGAAAGTCTTCTACACAAGCATTGCAATACACAGTTTATATTGCATCAAAATCACTGGAGAGTATAAAGAAACCAGCACTTCTATGATCAGTAGAGATAAGCAATCTGGCCTTTCCAAAGGTCACAGTTGCAGGTAAACATGCAGACCTGCCTGCCCTATGAATGTGAACTTACAGTCCATGGCATTTCCTACAGACCCTGAAAACATACAACCCTAATGTTATTGTTATAAATACAGGGGAGAATAAAGGTTATCCCTTCTCGAAAATCCCCCCTCATAAAAAATAGCTTAAATGAACAGTTTTAAATGTTATATATGGATGCGAACAGGTATGTGAACAGGTCCATGTGCAGGCAGCAGATAACTGTGCATGGGTGTGCAGTGCAGAGGCAGCTGGATATCTGAAATTGCACTTCTGAGCTCTGAGGAAGATTCTCGCTACTTGCTAGATGCAACCAGTAGGGGCTGGCTGTAAATTTTAGTAATAAACGGTCTAGACAAAAGCAGCATGCTCTGAATTCTCCCACTAATGAAGAGGTGTGAAACTGAAGCACCAGTTAGGAGGCTGAACTTGAGTTGTACACAGACTATTTAGACTGAGAAAATTGGGGGCTAAGGGTTATAGAAAGAAGAGCAGCTGAAGAAAAGAAGCATCCTGAAAAGAATTAGGTTCAGGGAAGGGAATGGGGTTTGGAAACCAGTTGGAGAAGATGCTGACTAGAAGATAGATCCTGGAAGTGAGAGAGGATCCTGTAGATCAGAGAATCTCTGAAGTTGGAAGGGATGCATAAGGATCATCGAGTCCAACTTGCTGCTCCTCAGCAGACTACCTAAAACTGAATCATTGTCCGGATGTTCCCTGAACTCTGACAGGCTCGGTGCTGTGACCACTTCACATGGGAACCTGTTCCAGCACCCAACCACCCCCTCAGTGAAGAACCTGCAAGCAGTGGCACAACACAGGCAGACACAACTCTGCCTGACCTTCTTGGACCAGCAGCAACCTCTCTGCTGGGGAGGGAAGTCGAGGCCTTGTGAGCTTAACTCTGGGGGGAACCAAGTGAATGAGTGTGTGAGATAATCGAGTAGAAGCTCTGATCTCACTGGCTTCTTAAATACCAGGATCCATCCTGTTCCTTGAAGATGCAGCAAGCAGGAAAGCTCCCTAAGAAATCCAAAAGATTGCTCTTAGCTTCACTTTTCCACTTCCTTGTTCTGACCTCTGGTGATGGCAATGGGTGCAAACTGGAACATTGGAGGTTCCACTTAAATATGAGAAGAAACTTCTTCACAGTGAGGGTGCCAGAACACTGGAACAGGCTGCCCAGGGAGGTTGTGGAGTCTCCTTCACTGGAGACATTCAAAACCCACCTGGACACCTTCCTGTGTAACCTCATCTAGGTGTTCCTGCTCTGGTGGGAGGATTGGACTGGATGATCTTTTGAGGTCCCTTCCAATCCCTAACATTCTGTGATTCTGTTTTGCTATTTTATTGTGGTTAGACTGAAGCCTAGGGATACTAGTTCTACAGAAATAGTTTCTAGCTTTCCAAATGCAGAAAGTTTCTGTTTAAAAAGAGAATACCTAAGCTAACAGCTGGGACTACGTTGCCCAAATAATATCCATCAAGATCTTGTGATTAAATGTTTAAGTAATTCAGCAAGTATTTGCTGAAGTTTCCTGACTTCTACTTTAAATTATGCAATAAACCCAGTATGAACACTCAATGCTGACAACGGGGTGTTTTCTGTGCTGCGTGTCTCACCTTAGAAATATTACCAAGAAGTTCTTTTCTAGGTACTTCAGTGTTTTACTTTTTTTTTTTTT
>VWYH01005718.1:282803-383231 GCA_013399365.1 Pampusana beccarii
AATCCTTCTAAGGCAGTATATTTTACGTCCTGTGGAGTTTAGGTAGTAGGTAGCAAATAAAAACGAAGGCAGTGAGATAGGAGTTTTGCCTAGGATCAATATGAGAAACTACTCTAATAAAACATTTTTGGAAAAAAAATAGAAAGGAAACCTATCATTCTTCTTGGCCAGCTGTTCAATGAGACGAAGCAATATAACAAAAACAAAGGCTTTCAAATATATAAAACACAAGCAAAATAGTATTTTTAAACTGGGATTTTGAAATATCTCAGAAAATTAACTTTTTGCCAAGTGAAGCCTGACCCACCATCTAATTACAGAGACAGCATACAAGACAAAATATAGAGCTGCACAGTCAGGCAAGCTTTCCGCAATTGCTAAGCAGTAACTGCCATCTGAAACATGCCAACATAAATATTTTCTCTTGGGCTTTTCTTAATATAAATACAGGGAATTCAAGGATTTAGGTTTGAGGAGTGAATTCCTACCCTAAGATCTGCATGAGTTTATAAACACTTTCTAAAGAAAAAGAGATAGTGGAGGAAAACTTTTCCTGAGCATTAGCAGAAGAACTGCATTTAAAAAGGCTTAACAGCTTCAGCCAGAAGTGGTCAAGCATAGACAAAATAAAAAGAAGGCATCGAGTAAACTGTTTGGCAGAATGATGATTTTTCTTTGAATCTCAGACGTGTCATGGCTAAGCAAAGCAAGCAAAGCAAGACTTGTCTGGCTTTGCAATTAAAATACTAGGCCTTGGAAGTATACAAACAGAACAAGAATTCAGAAAGGAAGGGTGAATTTAAAGACACACAGGTTGCGAAGATATTAGGAAGTGTGAAGATGGGAAAAGTAAAGTGAAATGTAACACATAAGAATAGACAAGGGGAGAAGATAGAAGGGAAAGGACTTCGACAGATGATCGTATAAGAGGAAATGTTATGCCTTCTTGCCAATACAGAGCTCATAGAATAATAGCTCATTTAAGTTTTTCGATTTCCAACAATTGATACATACAGTAAAAGTATGGCATATATGGTGAAATATGCAGGATAACATTCAAAATCTTTGGAAAGAGGTCTTGTTCCAGGACTACAAAACCTATTGGACCACAGTTCCAAATGCAGAACTTGAAGAACATCACCCAATTAAACACTATGGCATTTAAGATCAATCTTAGCAGCTAGACCCTCTAGACAGAAGCAGGTGAAAGACTTTTTGTTGATAGTTGCCATGTATCTTCTTTGGTTATCTTGGGGAAAGCGTAATATTCAAGTCTTCTAAGATGAAAGTTTGTAGAGATACAAAAAGAAAAAATGACTTACACATTTCAAGAGAAGACCAACAGACTTAGTGAAAATCTCACTCCTCAGTGATAGCATCTAAGAAACTGTTGAGACTGGCAGACCAGTAAAATAAATCTGAAATTTTAATTCGATAACTAGAAAGAAATGAGAGACAGCTTCCTAAACTTCACAAATCCAAGGAAAAAAAGTTGACTTCATCTCAATTTCTTTAATGCAGTCCCCTAGTGAAGTAGATTTTACTGAAAATCAGTTGCCATACCAATAATGCTATCAAAAAATCATAATATAGCTGACAGATAATAGGAAGGTTACTAAAAAATGAAAAGGAAATAACAATTATTTGATTTAGTTAAAATAGACAGGATTATTAAGGGATATCAGCTTCAGATATCCAGAGAAAAAAAAATTATTAACCACTATTTTACCAGGATTATAAATTTGTTTTAATAGTTAGATGACAACTGTTCTTCAAGAAATACATGGCTAGAGGTACAAAAAAATAATCATTACCACTGATTAAGAATTGCATATATTGAATTGGTACATTAATTAGTGCTATTTGCAATCCAAGTTTATCTTAATTATAAGGAGACTATATCTGGTGATATTCACTTTGGATTTTTAAGTGAGTGCTTTTCTTCCATTAATATTTATTGTGGCTCTAGCACAGCAGGGCCCAGTTCTAGCTAGGTCTTCAGATTCTGTCAAATCAGCAGGATTATAATATTGTAGTAGTAGTGGAATGCATGGCAAGGACTGAATAATAGCATGATATTTTCTTAGTAGAGCTTTATAACTACATTTTATAGAAATGACTTCAATTATATCAGCTTGTACATTATGCCTGATGGTGGGGGTGTTGACAAAACCCACAACAGATCACAATAAAAGTAGCTCAAGAAAAAAAAAGCTGCGTGAGTCTTCATTCTTCTCAATTATCAGTATAGTATCTAAGTAGAATAAATCAATTATACTAGCTTTAAACACCTTGTTTAAAAGCTGTATTAATCATCACTGCAACAAATTTGATGTTAGTATAATGTAGCAGGGCTCATGCTTACGTGCACAGGATTTCTTTCCTAAAGTATTTAAAGGAAGCCATTACTCAGTAAAATACTTGTCATTTGAGGAGTAGATCTGGAAACACGATGTTGAATTTAAGTGTAATTTCACAATACATTTTTAGAAGTTAGACAGAATTTAGTCTCTACAAGCAAACTCATACTGTAGTGCCAAATACACACAGATCTCTTTTCCCTAAAGTAATGAAAGGAAAGCACATTGCGTTACACGATATGACCTTTGGCTCTCACACTTGTCAAAAGTTATAAAAATCCGGCTAATGAAATGCTCATTAAACGGATTGCCTGAAACAAGTTTCATTAAACTACTGCAGCTATTTAAAAGTCAAAAACCCCAAACACAAAATGCTAACCTGAATGTTAGCCTGGTGGTAAAGCGACAAGCTGTTAGATTCTAATCAGGTCATATAAAGAATACTAAATTTATTGTTTCCTTTCTCTTCATTCCAACTACAATAACCTTCTGAGAAATGACATAACTTTATTATTTTCTTTAATAGGTATGAGGGTTAGCAGAAGCAAGAGAAAATCAATGGTTCTTGTTTTCCTGTAATCAAACCTGAGACAGAAATATAATAATTAAATGCCAAATACAGCATATGTTTAGTTTGTTCTTCTAATACTCTTTTAAAGCAATATATGCACTATTTTAAAAAATGACATAAAGGAAGCAGTTTAGAATTCTAAACCAGCAGTATTTGAATGTTGTTCATCCCTAACAGTGAGCATAACACCTATTGTCAGCCATGCTGAAATACACAGTAAAAAGTAATCACTCGACAGACACTAGAAACACCTAAAAAATGTATATCACCAAGATCACGTATAAGCAAAATGCACAAACTCTTTCACTCCAAGCACAAGCTTAATAAAACAGTTTTTAAAACAAATGACAATATTGACAGACCTGTGGAGGAATCTGCCTCCTTTTTTGGTCAGGGGATGGGACATATACAGCTTGTGTATATGTGTAACTTTTGAACCGTGGTTTAGGAGAAGGTGAAGGTCTCTGTGGTACACTGACCGTGATCTATGAAGAAGAAATTAGAGGTGGAAAGAAAAGACGTATGGATACTTCAATGGATTATAGAAATAATGATTTTAAGAGCAAGTGGAGAAGTATGAAGGTCATCACCAGTTATATTTTTCAAGGACGGTGTTGGTATTCAGCAGTCAATACTGGGATGGTATTAAGGAAAGCTCTCATTTAATCTGACATGCTTTCCAAAAGCAACAAACTCTCAGGACTCAATACCAGAATACCAATGTAAATTGAAGGTTCTTTATAATTTACAAGCAAAGGTTCAAAAAACAACTGATCTTGTATTAAATCGTGAATAAACAGAGCCAATACTCATCTGCTTGGTACTCTAAAAAATGCTGAGCATTCCAAAAGCAAGACACAGATTAAATTCAAACAAGTGCACTAGGCATAAAATCTGCTTAACATTTCAGCAGAGACTAATAATTTCAGTCAAAAACATAACTGACACAGAAAGAATAAATTAATTCCAAATGTTACATGAGCTTTTTGAGAGACCAACTGTGAACTGAGAACAGATGATCTTAAAACACAAGTCATTGTCAATAAAATGTTAAAAAAAATTAAAAATGTATCATGAATATAGAGAAATGTCAACTGCTGTTCTCTAAAAAAGGTGAAAAAGCTTCTACATGTCTGTGTTTAAATGTAAAACCTTCCCCAGTGTCTGTGTTCTTCCTTGTGGTGCCCTTTGAAATCAAAAGACCCAGTGCTGTAGTGCAAAAGAGAAGCGCAAAGCACTTATGTGCTGAACAGTCACTTTTAAAACAGGACAGTGAGAGGTGAAAAGCAGTATGGAAGTACAGTTCATGCAGGCAAGTACATATGACATGCCTGTGGTGAAGAGACTTTGTCCACTATGCCTGTGGGTTTTTTTTGCATTCCAGTGGGCAGCTAGCATCAAACTTATGGGGTAGGTATGGAAAACAGCCACTTTAGAGCAGCAAGACAAATGCAGAAAAGTGAAACAACTCACTTCTTGTGAAAAATGCTGTTGATGTACTTGTATGTGCTCTTCTCTAGTAACCCTTGAGTGTCGTGGCAACATCTCCACCTCCCTGATGGCTTCCATGGTAACTTGCTGGGGCAGAACTTGGAAGAGGGAAGTCACGTACATTAAGATGGACTTCTTATCTGGACAGGCAGTTGCAACGTCTGGAAGGCAAATTAATATGCATCATTTTGGTTTCCACGTTAGACATGAGAAATAGGCAATCAACTTCATGGAAAGTTTACAGACTAATGAGCAATCTATTGTCCATGTGAATTCTCTAGAGACTAATTAAAACCTAAAATCAGTTCCAAAATTACAGACTAAACTTGCATACCAATGAGGAGGAGTCAAAGTTTATAAAGGTAACTGTTATCTCATTCAACATGAACTTTCCGTCTATATTTCGTTAGTCAAAACGCATATAGTATAAAATTTGACACCGTGATCCTTATTAAGCAGGACTAGAGATTGGAAAGGGTGTATTTTCTTGTACAATATAAATATTGTGGTTAAAAAAACCAAACAAATAAGGGCAAATTCATTTTCGCAGTCATGCCTTGTACATTCTCTTCACATAATTTAATAACTGGAAAAGTTGATGTAGGAAAAAAAGATTCACAGGTTATTCTAGCAAATGGGTTCATACAAAAGAATTACTGAAGCCAACCTCTAATAAAGCTACATAGCTTTTATGTCCTACTCATTCTTATATTCTTCATGAAGTCTGTGGAACATCTAAGGAGCATGGTATTCAGACATATTAAAATATATAATAAATAACTCTTAAAAAAAAAAAAAAGCCCTGTAAAATCTTCGTGGACTTTAGCAGTAAGTACAAGAAACCTTGCATGAACACAAAGACAATTTCAGGTTTTGCACACAGCCATGACATATAGCAGCAGGAAATACGATTTATCTGACTCAACATTTCAAATCAATAACAATTTGTAAAAAGGTAAAACACGTATCTCTTTGAAGTAGTTACTTTATTTGGCGTTGATGTTTACCTCCTACCCTTGGTCTAGTGAATCAAGATGTAAAAATACTGTTGTAAAGAACTATATCATTAATTCCATAAGTGTTTTAACATAAGCACTGGTAGAAAGCCAAGAGCTATGAGTTTTTGTTGTCCTAGGTCAATCCTGGCATAGCTAAGATTTCAGTTCGGGGGGGGGAATCAATTAATATATCCTGGTAAATTCAATAATGCTACAGGGTGGTATCTCATTCTGTCTTCCTAAAATGCAGGATCCATGAGGGAAGGCACCTTATGTTAAAAGCCTGATGTATATTTGGAAATCAAGAACAGATATCCTATCAACTTTTTTACTTTGGCTTTCTGACCCATCTCCATATCTTTGTTTGATACATCATGAAAAGGTTTTGTTCTACTTAGAGCTACTTGGAAAAACGGCACATTCCCTCCAACATCCCCACCCCTATAAGGTTTATTGTACAGTACACAGAATATGCTCATTTAAAACAAACAAACAAACAAAAAGCCACCAGACACAAACAAACGTATGACTTTTCCAAATCAAGTCACACTTCAGCCCTTGGTCTCTACGGGCTTCACCTCTGTGACAGAATTTAGTCCAGGGAGTATTTTGGTATCACCATCTTCTTGTCTTCGCATTAATTTTTAACACTATTTTGTTATACTCAGTGACCACTAGTAATTGATGTTTATAAGAATATCCATGCCTTTATACAGACAAGAGTACACACTGAAAGAACAGATATTAGTGCCAGCTGTGATTTTTTCATTTGTTGTTTATAATTCTCCATTTCAAAATGTTCTGGTAATCAAACAGGCAAATACCTTATCATTTATCTACACAAATATCTCATACAATAAACAAAGCAGGTACCTTGCAAACAATATACATGCCAAAAATTGTTTGCCCATTCTATCTGACAAATAAAAAGTATATATGCAGCTGTCAGAATCCACCAGCAAATAGGAAAAGATTTAATTATTTCATCACAACAAATAGCTAAACATCCATTGTTGCAAAGCCTGGAATATCAGCCTGTCTCTCAAAATTATTTTTTGCATTACCTTGAATTATCAGAGCAGGAAGGACTTCTGTGATCTTGTCGTATATCTTTGCCTTAATATTTTTTTTTAATTTTTGAATCTTAGTCTAATATATCATCTTTACCACCTGTTTAGACTGATGGATATTTGAAGTCCTAGCTGTTAGGCACTGGAAAATTTAAATTTAAGTATGTGCTTGCAAGGAAGTTCACTAATTCCTTGGAAATATGTCTGTTTTCATTTCTGGAGGCAAAGTATCTGTCAAGCCAAGCTACACCTTCTAATATCTAAACTTTAATTCTCAGAAAAACACACAAGATATTTAACAAAATTAAGTCAACATATGTAGACCATTTAGAGAGAATAGTCTCTCCAGGGCAGGTATTCATTCAAATCGGGAAAGTAGAGAGATATAGACTAAATCCCTTCTTCTAATACACAAGCTGAAAAAAGCCTGCCTGATGCTAAGGAGACTACACAGGAGCTAGAATTCAATGATGAATTTTAGTGTATGATAACATTCTGTTCATCCAGAGACACAGCTACTTGGTAACAATCCCAAAAGAGCAGGAAGAATCTGGATTCACCACATAACTTTAAAACCATGAAACAAACACCAATCCACACCAGTTTAAGGACTGCTGCCTTTAAAGGGTTATTACAGGTTTAATTCAGGAAGTAATTTGTCTGATAAAAGTTCACTACAGCTTGATTTTTATTAACAACTATTCTTCATTTTCTGATGAACATAACTACAAGTTTGATTGTTGAGGAGGGGTAACTAAAACAAACCTGAAGTGCTCCGAAACCAACTATTTTCTGTAGCATGTAGTGCCAAAGAAGTAAGAAAATAAATAAAAAGTCAAACTCTTCAAAAAGTGATCCAACAGGCAATTTTTATAAGCTTTGCAGTTCACAAGCAGTTTGTTCTTGCATCCGTATGTTCTGTCAATGAGTAATTCCCTGCCAACATTCCCAGTTCTGGTGGAAAGAAGCATGAGTGAAAGTGAGGATGATATGAAACACCTAAAGAAGCTCCATATTGAAAAGAACGGTACAGGTCTACCCACAAAAACAAAATCCATCATTTTGTTATACAGTGTTGTATTATGTATATACAGCCACACACAGAGTGCAAATTACAAGCATTCACGTAATTGTTGCTCCCAATTTTCAAATACACATCTACTTATAATATAGCCATTCCTATTTATTAATATTTTGCTTTCTCAAAGCTTTGATCAAATAACAGTTCCGGCACCATTTGTGCTGATTCCACTCACTGTTTGTATCAAACTAACAGCAAAGTAACTTTAAAAGAAGAAGCTTAAAAGCCTGCTGCTTTTCCAGAAAGATATTATTGTACCTAAATTGCTGATGTGGTTTCTTTACATTGAGAGACAAATTCTGAAACGTACTTCACCTTCTTTACACTGCTGAGAAGCAAGATAAGACTTGAGCCCTACAAATACAAGAAATCCTTTGTCCTCAAAAGAAGTAGGTAGGATTTTCAGATAATCACCAAGTAGAAACCAGAGGAAACCATAACTTTAAAATCCTACACATAAGCTAATACTGTTGGCTTCCATGGCAACAGTAATAATAAAAAATCCCAGTATTTTAATATTACTTGCTGCTGTCCCACATGAGATTTTAAAATATACTAAAAAACCCCATTGCCCTCCATTCCACAACACTAAAATTCTCAAAGTTTATTTGAAGTTTCAGAAATAATGCAGCTTTTTTTTCCCTGATAAATTGAGGCTGTTGTTTTTCCTTCTATCAAAGATATTTTTTGTTTTAAGGCTTATTAATTATATGAACACAATATCAAAATTTATTAAATTTTCTGAAAACAATCCAAATACATCTCTTTAGAAAGGATTTAAAAGGTGCATAGCAGGTAAGCTAACTGCTAACTGCTCACTCTCTCAGATTTACTGTCACTTGTAATTTATCTCCTGATTGTGAAAGCATGAAATAAAATGTATTTTGTTCTTATTTGAATACCAAGAAACAGGCAAGATTATCAGGCAAAGAATATAAACTATTTTTCTTAAAGATATAAAAAAAATTCCCACAGCTGGAACCTGGACCCAAAATGATATTGTCCTGCAATCTCTGTTTAGACTAAGACTAGTAATGGTAATGATAGTAGCAGGAACAAAAGTATTATTAATGGTTTACCGTACTGACACTCACTGCTATCAGTGAGATCTCAATGCAATCAAAACTGTGCAGTTTCTCAAAGGTCAGTCAGTAGCTGCAGTTTCTGCAATTATTGATCTTTTTTGTTTGTTTGTTTTTTAAACTTGTAATTATTTTCTGCCCTGTTTTTGTACTCTGTTAGCAGATTGCACATTAAGTTCAAAATGAGGAAAATCTTCACAAGCAATCTCAAGGAATAGTGCTGGACTCGCAGAGAGACAAAAATGGAATAATTTATGAAATACTGCGTAACTGTAAATATTGAAATATAGAAATTTAAATTGACAATTCTTTATCAATGTTAAAGAGCAGACAACTGCTGCCCTTTTTCTAAAATTAATTCCTTAGTGCGCTTTCCAACTGAGGGGAAGATATTTAATTAAACATAAATCTATGTGTCTACAGTCTCTTGGGATGAAGACAGTTAAAATCTAAATAGGAAGGCTGTATCATGCAATTTGGCCTGTTCCATTCCCTGTTAGTACTAATGGTGAGTTGAAGTTCTCTTAGTAGAGAGGTAAATAACCCCTTTAGCCTGCACTTTAACACAAGTTTTTTTTTTAAAAAAAAAAAAAAAAGCAAGAAGCAAAACTGAATGGCTCCATTTATTGCTAGTGATACAACAGTGATACAAACAAGCAATCAAAGCATTATTTGAAACAGGACTGAGCAAAATTAAAAAGTTATGGAAGGCCGTACAGTAGGCCTCATGAGCAAGCATGGAGATCACAGTCTGGTTTCTTTGTACAATAAAATTCACATTTTGTGAAACAAGCTGTTAGCAATACACGCAAAATACATATACACAACTGAAGTGAAAGTAGAAAACTGGAGGAGAGCCCAGCAGTGACCTACAGTCAGATAGTGGAACCGTTCTTTTTCTTATTTTCTATAGATACGAAGCTCCCAGAAGAAAATGCCATTATTTTTTTAATAGACTTTTCCTTAAGAAAGTAAATATTTTAAACTTTATGGTTAAGTTGTACAGGATACTTTCAAAATGCTGACCACAACCATCTTTTGTAGGTTTTGTTGAGTGAGGTCACAACAGTAGCATGAAGAAAATATCCTCAGAAGTTTAACATATTTATGTTTGTCTTTTAGAATTACAAAGACAGGATAGGATTTGTGGAATTAAAGTGCTGAGGGATTCAAGTATCTGGTATTAAAAAATTCAGTGCTAGAGAATACCTTAAATCTGTCTGAATGTCTGTTCTGATTTGCTGCATGAGTGTGAAGGAGTCTTGGACTGATATGCAAGCACTGTCCTGGTTGAGTGAACTTGACACTATCTCTGGTTTTGAAATCTGCCAAATCAGACTTAACATCTACTCTGAACAGTAGAGGTGATCTTTATTTTCCTTCACTTTTCTTACAATGTTAAACATTTATTCAATAACACCACAACCTTTGCACCCTAAGCTATATCTACTATAAGCATGTTCTTAGCAGCAAAAACAGTGACAGAAAGAAATGAAGTCAAAATTGCAATAGAATAAAATTCTGGTTTGAAAAAGCAGGGATGCATATGTTAACATTTTTATCATAGGTGTTGTATATTAATATTATTGTCAACGAATAAGACTGAGCATAACTCTCATCAATATGCTGAAATAACAAAGAAAAGGCAATATTTAATTTTTTCACACCACTGATATACACCAGGGAAAGCTACATTCCAGTTATCCAAAACCCTCAAATGCAAATGCACTGAGGAGCAGGGGGAGGGCAGCAGAGAGAGAAAAGAAATCTGAAATGCACCCTACCACCTAGGTCCTGCTGAAGAGTCCTAAAAATAAAGATCGAGAGAGTTACGCTGGCTGATATCTAGATTCAGGAATAGTGTACAAAAAATGGTAACATTAGCAGGCATCCAAACACTAATTTTGTTAACAATATTTGAGTTGTCAGCAAACAGGTCAATAATTCAGGGAGCAAATGGGCCTATGTTTCAAAATATTGTACGTTTTCCAGTTTATTTTTATAAATATTTAGCCTAGAAAAGTTTTCACTTGCATATTTCTCTTGTATCGATCCCTATTTATTGCTGTGTTTCAGTCATCATGGAAATTATGGCAATGATATTTAAAGACCAAAAAAGTATTTCTACTATGAAATGTCATAAAACATTCTGCAGGTATTCTCCAAGAGCTAGACAGTATTGATTCCATCTGAGTCCAAATTATCACTTACTGCAGTATCAGGAAGATTTTTCCTACTGGGACTGGCTGTACACAAACATGAAGTAAAAAATTGTTGTACAACTATTGTCTTAAGAATTTTAGCTCCAACCATGACCTGTTTACCTGTAGTAAAGCTACACACACAATATATGCTTTACTGATTCTGTGGTTGTCAGAATTGTGAAATGTAATAGAAGAACCAGAAGAGCTAAGTCAGAATTAGCAATTTCCAAAAGCCAGTGTAATCGGCAAGCAAAACCAGAACATCGATGCCAATTAATTAAAACGGCAAATGAAGTGGACAACTCAAAAATGTATGAATTAACATTCACCCTTGTTAATTACATCTATTATAAATTTTGATCAGACTGATTAAGAGAATTTATTTAGAATGGAAGATGTTTTGTAGTCAATAATTCTGAAAGGTAATTATGAAAAAAAAATGGAGACTGAACTCACGTAACTAAAGATTTTAGAAGTTCTCATGGAAATAAATTCATTACTTTTATTTAATTGTAAAATCTATCATAAAAATAATAATGTAAGGTAAATGGAAAACAGCAATAGAAATGTAAACAGATAACTTTGAATAGACAATGGAGAGAGCACTATGCATACTAGATGGGTGATACCACACTTAACAAAAGAAGGTAATAGTTCATCGAGTGTAGTCAAAAGCCACTGGAAAACAGTATTCTTCTGAGATATTAGGTGTAAGATGAGACAGAAGTATTTCATCTTTTACTAGCAAGGTTTCCCAAAACAAAACAATACATTACAGTTGGGATTAAATTGTGAATTTGATATCTCAAAGTTATAAAGTCATTCAGAGTCAGTACTCAATTTCAACCTATTTTTCTAACGTATTTTGGGAAGAAATTCTAATAGTATATACTACATGCCTTGTTTTATTAGCATATGAATAAAATAAAGAAGGATTCTCTACTTCTGTCTGAGATCTGATGAGAAGAGCTGATATATTTACTCAAAGACTGAAGTTGAAGATTTCCAAACCTATATTGCTCATACAGAAACAAAGACCAGGGGATGCAAAGGGAAGTATGAATGCTGTCAGGATAGAGGAAATTTCACTGTATCTAGCAAACAGAAGCACCCCAGAATCTTCAGTGGTATCTGCAGTACAGGGATTCTGGTTATATGGTATATAGCTTACTTTTATTCCCACCTGAAATGGGGTATGTCTGACATAAGGACAAGGTAATGATCACCTGAGGCTAATCTCCTCCAAAACAGACACAAGATGGTGCATGTTACTGCATGTAGCTCACACTCTTCCCCTCTAAAACCTCATGGAAAACTGCTTTTCAATGAAATCTGAGACAAGCAAAGCAACCGTAAAATGCCCAAGATAGACTAATTTAGAAGTAAATCAAAACCAACCTGTTCTTAGTTTTGCTTTTTTTTTCCTTGTTGCTTTTGGTTTTGTTTCAAAAAATAGCAGAAAGTTTAAGCAATGTAGCTTAATTTCTATGCAGAAAAATTCCTAACTTTTGGTGAACTTCATGTGTCAAATTGCTTATAGATATCTTTAAAAAAATACACAATTTATTATATAAAATAGTACCTTCAATTAAAATTCCTATTTTTCACTAATTTAAACCAGAGTTTAAAACAGAGTATCTGTTTATGGATACAATGCATACTTTTTATACTTAATAGACCATACTTTCACAGGCCATGAAAGTTTTATTAATTAAAACTGGAAAAAAACCACCAAAATGGAGAATCTTTCAATATCGTTACAGGAAAGTAGGGAACTTTATTAGGTTTAGTTACATATGGAATATTAAAAAAAATCACTGTCAGGAATTAATCTGTGCATATTGATTTGACATGTCAGTTTTAAAATCAAAGAGGAGGTTTTCTTCTGACTTCTCTGGCTATATATCTCAGGTTTCTCGCTACATGTGTTGTTCCTGCATTTAAATGAAGACCAGTGACCTAGTTAATATTGACTTCTATATTCATGATTTCCACACTGTATCAAAATGACAAATGAGGTCTTTAAAAAAGTTAGCTGTGGCAGATGAAAAAAGGCTATCTCCACTTTAAAAGTACAGTTTTAAAAATACAAATATATTTTGAAAGAGTTGAAACCCAAGTGATTTGATCTTATATACAGCCATAATTATTCCTCCTTTAAAATACTAAAGAAATAGGTTAGTATAATTTCTTGTACATGCGGTAGGGAAAGGATTTCTAACTTTTGAGGGATTATCTCACTAAGAATGCAACAAATAGATTAATGTGCCAATCTTTCTTCTTTAGGCTGATCCTGAGGAAAACCAGTCTAAAATATGTCATGACAATAATTTTTTTAAATGCAAGTTTTAATCAAATGATTACTCACTGTATACATTCCATCCTCCAGCAAGTTATTTAAACATCACTGTTACGTAATTTAAGAAGAAAAAACATAAATGTAATAATCTGAGGGAAAATAAATGGTAACACTTGACAGTCAGAGTGTCTCAAGCCCACACTTTCACGCATTTAATACTTTTTCAGTTGGAAAAGTCTGCTCATGTTTTGCATCAAAGTAAGCTTCTATTTCCATTTCTAGTGTGTTGTCATCGAGACAGTCTGGAAAAATACATTTTGTAAATGTAAATTTTATCACCAGCAGATCATGAATTAGGGCCATGCTGAGTCTATTAGACCACATACTAGGATGCCATTCTGCTTGGGGCTCAGTAAGCTCTGCTCTCTTATCCTCCCTTCCCTTCATGATCAAGCTGTTAAATACATTCAGGAGAAATACTAGTGAATATAACTCCTACCAACAGCTTCTGTGACTGTGACATGGTAATCTGTTCTGAGGTGAACTGTTACACATTTTATTCTAAACTGTTCTCTTGCTATCTGTTTTATTATTTTCTGTAGTTAAAAGGTTATTAGTATGTTTCTACCTTTCTGTCCTGCACAACGTTTTCCATATGATATTTTACCATGTGCTTTCTGCCTTTGATGTATTTTAAAAAAAAAAGTTTCAAATATTCTCTGGCAAGCTTGTTAGCAAACACATCTGTCATCTGGTGAAGAAGGTACAGAGAGGAGAAAATAGAGATATAATTGCTTCAATAGAATCTGCAAAGGTTCAGAATGGAGAGTCCTCCTTGACTGTGTGCCAATGAACCATATGTGAAGTGTCAAGAGCATTTCAGGATGCAAATGAATACTGGAGTGACAATATGAATAAATATGAGAACTTATTTTGAGAATGCCAAAATAAATGCAATTTTGTAAGTGGCTAGTGTTGGAGAAGTAGTGAAATAAATCAAGAACAAAGAAAGATATCTTGTAAGCAAAACATACTTTGAAGACCGAAAAATCAGCATTCTAGTGGCCCCTATTTAAACAGGCAGCAGAAAGGTGTCTGATCTATTCTAGCCAATGCAAGCCTCAGCCTAACTAATTAAGCATAAGTGCACATGACACTGGCAAACATGGAGCAGCATGGAAGACTGTAAGGAGAAAAGAAAATGCTACAGCTCAGTGTAACCAAGCTGGGTTTGAGGACATCGTATCTCAACACCTATTTCAAAAGTTCCTTACAAGCTGGAATAGTTGTAATCAGGGAACAACAGCAGCCAAATGTGACTGGGATACCAATTGGTATGTTATGTGTGTCAAAAAACCATTGATACATATATAGCAAATTGCAAATATGCTATGTAATATATTGCATCTATTCCATATATGAAAACCAGAGCTATTAAAACATTAAGACAATTAGGGTCTAGTTGCTCTTATCTGGTCAGTAGAATAGCAGCATTGTAATGCTTTACTGTGTGCCTAGATAAAGAAAATCCTCCTTAGTATTGCACCAGTTTCTTGAGTAGAGAGTTCAAGTGTCCCTGGATGATGAGAAAGGCCAATTGGATGATGAGAAAGGCCAATTCTGAAGGAAGCAGAAAACAGAAGTACAGAAATAAGTGGGGAAAATTATAAACGACCACTGCCTCTTTCCCACTCCCTCCCATCCTTCCTCTACTTAGCTCTTCTAGCTCAGATTTGGATCCTTAAATCCTTTAAGACTTAGTTTCTAGCAGATGGTAGAACTCACTGCAGACATCTTTTCCTGAAATCAAGCTGCCCAGTGGTTCTACTGTTATTTTGCATCTTTTGAAGTAGTTTTACTTCATGATATTTAGTTATTAATAGTTAAAGAGGTTATGTCATGCCAGTCCATAGTTTATGCTCTTTAAATCAAAATGCATTTTTTTAAGTCAAGATAACTTAAATCCAAACTTATTAGCATTTTGGGGAAGACTTCTGCATGTTTGGTTTTAGAATTGACTGAACAATTGGCTGAACAATTAAACAAATAAACAATGGTGCACGGCTCAAACAGAGCCACAATGAGATTAAGCAACATTCATGATTACATTAAATGGGAGCAGAATCTGGGATTATAAATGAGAGCACCGAACATCAACAATTTACTTTCTAAAAGCTTTCTTTAATTACCCAACACTAGTGAGACTGATCTTAGTCCAAGCATAGAGAAGATATATAATCTAAAAATCATGCAGAAGAGGTGGCCTTGGCAAAGAACTAAGAATGGTTTGAAAACCTGAAATTAAGCTTTGAAACTGGGCCTACAACATCTAATAAATACCTAAATACATTAGATACATGTCCAGTACTACTGATTTTCATTCCTTAAGCAGAGTACAGTTCTGTAGTAAATTACAGTCAGCTTGTAAAACAAAGGTTACCACTGTCTTCTCTCACTGACTTGTTTCTATTGATCAAAAAAACCCCAAACAAAACAAAACACTCCTGAAAAAACCTCCAAAACTAAAAGAAAAAACAAGCAGCTCCCCAAACTTCAAACTAACAACACACAATGCTTTCTTTACAAATAATTTAGTAGACATCTTAAAATAAACATAAGATGGCCTGAATTCTGTTTAGGTAGCCCTCATTTAACAGTATAACTCCTGAAAAAATCTTTGGGCCTGCTTGTGCAACCATATTCCCCCAAGCAGATGGGCAAGTTGGCAGAATTTAGCCCTTCTCCACAAAAAGGCAGTAATGACATTAAAAAAGAGCCTGTGGGATTCAGATAGCACAAGCATATCACACCAGTCACAAAAAAATGGCACGTTTCACTAACTGGCAACATTAATAGCTTAGTAATACATATTCTGGGCCCTCAGGAAACATGTTTCATTAAACATGAAAGGTTCTAATAGCTTAGAAACTGCACATTTCGAAGTCCATAGCAATAGACTTGTTGGAGACTGAAGCATTCAGTTTGTTTCAAGGATGGACATAGTAGCAGTGGTGACCAAGTGCCTCCTCCACACTGTTCCTCCCATTAAGCTCGCACTGACCAGAGACCCCAGCATGGGAACAGAAGGCATACTAAGATCTTGTCGACTCTGAAGCACAAGAATAAGGAGTGAACTATATTTATATATATATATATATATATATCGACATATATATATATAAAACTAATATATTAACTATATTTATATATATAATCTGAGTCAAGGCACACCAGCAGACAAACATGAGACTTGCACCTCCCAAAACATTTTGGAATGTCTAGACCCTTCCTTATAGTCAGACTGTTCAGGTTAGTGAAATTAAATACTGTAGCTGTGGCATTGCAAATAATATGCAGTGATCAAGTTCCAAGTCTCTAGAACTTAACTATATTTCTGAAATCCAAGATGACTGGGAATATTGCCCTGTTATAAGGTATGATTAAGTTAACCTAAACTATAATTTTCAATTCAAAGGGATGTAAATGTAGTATACTTAGGTCCTTACCCCCTATTGTTCTGACTTCCACTGAAGTTTCAGTGCTAACAAGGATATTGTTAAGCAAAGCAATTTGTAGAAAAGGTATTAAATACACAAGTAACACAACCATGAAATATCCTACAGCAGGACAACTAGAGGAAGATAATGCAAGCAGAATCAAAGAAAAATACTTAAAAAACCCATATGTTCTATAGCGCCTGTGTGCTCCTGGCAAATAACGAATAGTGACAATTGATAGTGCATCATTATTAAAGTATGTTCAAAGATCTTAGAGGTCAGGTTATTTTTGTCATATTTGTGTTCTATCATTACATCCTAAAGTCTACTCAAATGTTACAGCTTTATGAAGATTCTGCTAGAGAAAATATGTAAGAGGCAGATCAGTATCTCTGGGTTATCTTTTAAAATGAGTTGTTTTTAAAAATGTATTTTTATTGCATTTATTTTATAAAATGTTGCTATGCCATAGGCAGTAATATTTTCCCATGAAAATGCCTCAGTCTTAGCAGGTTACCCAACACAGAGTTATTGATTTAAGACAGAGTTTGATTTTCTGGTGTATTAATTGTTTCTTTTCTTAGTGCTGCACTGGGATTTGCACCAGACATTCAGGAGTAAGTCAGAAGTGGAACACTGTCAGAAAATTAGTTTAATGAGCATTAGAAATCCATGAAAGACTTGTAAGTTTTCTGTTTCTCTTTTGTATGTGATCAGAGTAGTCAAATGAGGTAGTTGTAGTAGAGACCATAAATCTTTCAGAACATACCAAATAACTCGGAGATGTATGAGTTGTCTCACCTCTAGGTCACTTCTTCGAACAAAATCCAAGCAATTAAGAATGGAAAATCACTACCATCTGAACATCTCATAACTGTTTGGTAGCCAACATGCAATAATCAATAGTGTTAATTCAGTTCCTGGTGGAGTAAATTAAAACAAACAAAACAAACCAACCAACCCAAATGTTAATCCATTACTCTTAAACGGAATCTTAGCAGAAAGGAACATGGATATAAAGAAACTGTAATTCACGCCAGCTTTAAAACTTCCACAGGTTATGTAATATGGAAGTCAAGTTATATACAAAATCCAAAGATGAACTGACAATCTTGGTTACCCTAACAGCTCACAAAGTTTATTTATTTACAAGCCCAATGATAATATTCTCTTTCAGTGCTGCTATATTGTCTGGTTGTCTTATTCCATTCTCAGAGTTTTCTCCAGCCCCTGTTTTCCGTGGAACACAACCTCTCTTCCCCACCTTCTTGGTCTGTCTTTCCTGAAAGTCTATACCCATCTACTGCAGCACTCCAGTCATGCAAGCAATCCCATCGTGACTCTAATCCCAGTGAGGTCACAGCTCTGCAACTGTGCATGAGGAAAGTGAGAGGGGTCCAATCATGTTGTCTCCTAAACACTTCTTCACTATCCTGCATGCCTTCTCTTCAGATTGTTGCAACCCTTCCCTGACATAATTAGGTTAATGCTCTTGTCACAAGGTTAGAGGCTTGTTGTCAAAGATGTTCTTGTCCCACATCCTCAGACAACTCTGTTCCTGTTCAGCAGACCTTGTTCCCTAAAGAGGGCCCAACAGTGAAAGAAGCCAAAAGCCCTGTGACACCAGGTCTGCAGACAGGTGTTGATCCGAAAATTCGTCTAGTCCTCCTTGAGCCTTTCCTCTTTAACAGTGGGACAGAGGAGAACTCCACCTGGGCCCCATGCCCTTCATCCTAATCAGAACTCTCTAGCCACGCTTATACACTCCAGGTCACCCTGGAAGTACCATTGGTGCCAAATGAATGACCAACAAGGCGTTGTAGCCTGAGGGTCAGACACACTTTGGGAGTCTCTCTACAACCTCCTGGATCCAAGTGCTGGCAAGCAGCATGCCTCCCAAGACACCAATCAGGTTGGCATAGGAATGTCTCCATCTACTGCAGAAGACACTCTCCAGTAACGATCACCCTTGTTTTCTTCACCTTGGCTGAGGTGCAGCTGCCTCTGATGCCTCCTGTGACAGCAAGTCATCTTCCTCACCCATTTCAGGGGCTCTTCTTCAGAGGATACATTTTTCAGAGATCATCTGGGAACTGATGTGGGTTAGTTTGTGCAGTATGCTGCAGGCTTTTGCTTCTGTCAGCTCTAACAAATCAGCCTCTGGCTGCTCTTTTATCAGCTCGCACCTACCTGTCTTATCTACAACTGCTGATCAGGGAGCTTATTTAACTGCTTAGAAAGGATCAATATAACCAGTGGGCAACAGCACAATAAAGAGGCAGCCAAAGGGGCCACAGCAGTTTCCAGACTTCTTCAGAAGACCTTAAGAATAATTTAAAAAAATACCTAGGGAATGGTAAATTTCCTCTTACATGAATAATCAGAGTGTTTATTCATGAGCACTATCAAACATTTCCTGAATAGAAAATGCATACCTGAGAGTTTTAGAAGAAATAGATAATACTCCTTACAAACATTAAAATTCATTCATAACTTGGACGGCATCTGGTTTAATCCTGAGTACTCTTTTGACAAGATGAAACGTTACATAAAATCACAGTAGCCTCCACAATACAGATTAATCCATTAACCCATTAACAGAGAAAGCTCACCATCTAGAGAAGCTTTCTATGAAGGTTCCAGAGAAACCTATACCTAGGCAGATGTAAGAGACAATGGCTCTTAGCATACGGTTTGAGTGTGTGTGAAACACCGTGTAGAAGGCTGAGATATTGTGAATTATTATCTCAAAACTTGCTTGCTAAAATAATGTTTAAGGATTTGTCTCAAAGCTTACTTGCTAAAATAATATGCTTAAGGCCTGCTTGTTACAGAAAAATGCTTGCTCATACTGCTTGCTTAATTGGGCCCACTGTAAAGGCCTAAATACAGTGAGTTAAAGTGCAAAATGCATGATCACTGTGAATTGCTAAACCTCAAAGAATGTTTGAAGCTTGTGTAAGCTCAAGTGAAGCTCCAGCGACATCAGCCACCAACATCTGCGACCAGGCCTGCAGTGTGCTCAGCCAATGCCCGCCACCAACTGCCATAAAGTGACCAAGTTACAACTTCCAAGTGTGGCCATCCGCCACCAGGACCAGAACCTGTCACCTGGGACCGACGGACCTGAGACCCGAGTGCTGCCAGCCCTGCTGGGACCTGGACTCTGATACCGGCACAAACCGAGACCTGCAAACTGCCAGCGCTACCGAGGCCTGAAACCTGAGAGCCGCATTACGGGAGATGACGTTTGGATCCCCAGAGGTGACTCTCTCTTGCTTATGTCTTGCTCATATTCTTGCATGCTCGCTTAACTTTCCTCCTAATTTCTCCCCCTTTGTGTCTGTTGCTCTAACTTTATGTGTGAAAATGAAATAGATTGTCTTTAGGCATAAAAATAAAATAAGATCATTTAGCAGCATCTGACCTCGTTTGTGTCTTAATCTCACTTTTGGAATAATTTTTGAACCTTCCTGAGTCTGAAATTAGACCAGGACCCCACAGCAGGTGACAGGTACCTCTCTCCTAAAACCCAACCCATAGCTCCAGTCAAAGTTAGGTTTAACAGAGAAAATTACCAAATAAAATTATTTTATCTGTAGCAAGCATGAAGTCAGACCATCCAAACATAATATTTCAGTTTGGCCACACAATCTGTGAATCTAGAAAATAACTGCAGTGATATAAAATACCAAAAATTCAGCATATCGTCAACATGCATAAAGCATTAAAACCAACAAAACCACTACAGCGTTACTATTATTATTCTGTGCATTATATATTGATATAGTGCTCATTAATACTGATTATATTCTAGCATGTTTCTTGTTTAGTATATTTAAGAGGAAAAATAAAAAGTGATAAAACTCTTTTGATGTGGATGGCTTGTCCCTACAATCCAAGAAACTAATCAGAAACAAGTCATACATTTATTTCAAAGTGGATATTAGTAAGCAACTCCTGCAACCAGAATGCTAGTCAAGAAAATATTTTTCTCTTAATCTATAGCTTCGGTTCTGCATCAAAAAAAGCTTATATACATTTATTTGTGGGAAGTAATCTGACAGGTTGATAATTTTTAAACTCAACATGTAGTTTCGCAACAGTTTTAGCATTAAACCTTAGATTAAGGAATGAAGCCCAGACAATTTTCATAATTCCTTCCTTTTAAATGAGTAATAAAGAGTAAACTCTTATTTCAGAAGGTACTGTCATTTATCTCAGTTCATAAAGAGCAGATCCAGAAGATAAACCATAATAAAGCCAATGCAAAATAAAACCCCAAACAAAACTAAAATAAATATTTATCAACCATTTTAGCTCTCTGAACTATTTCACCATGGAATAATAAGGAAGCACAGTGCAGGAAGAAGGAATGAGATCATTATAGAGCTGACTGGCTTAAATGCTGTGAAACCTTCTTTATAGTTGTACTAGCAGTTCCCAGTTCTGACTGAAATAAGGCTGGTGGGATTAAAACCATAAAGTTAAACTTGTGAGTCCACTTCTGTAATACTGAATTACAAGAAATACAGTTATTGAAAACACTGATCATTAAGGTTCTGGTCAAATGAAACAGAAATAAAACGTGGGTTTTCTCTAAAATAATATTTCATAAAAGTTAATGATATTCAATTAAGGTTTTTTCAGCTCATCTTGTCCTCAAACATACCACAGAAGTGTCTACATATATAGTTTTATTTTTCAGATATCACACAAGATTTTATTTCTTCCTTCAGCTCTTCATCTGATTTTTCCAGTTTCATTGTACACTACTTCTATTGCAATTGTGTGAATGATTGTGAATGTAATTATTCCTATTTAAACACAGTAAGGTGTTAAAATGACTGTAAACACTTGTGGTGCAGATGTGAATATTTTAAAATGGGACCTATTAGATCTGTTTCATAATTATTCATAATAATAGAAATACAGCAGAACTGTTCTGAAGTGACTTCTGCACTGCAATTTTCCCATGCTCTATGAAAACAGATGCATTCAATAAATTACCATACTAAGTTCTTGTTTCTTAAACCTCTGTCTGGTGATAGGGGGTATACACACCCCACGGATTTACGTGCCAAAGCTGAGTTAAATGGCCATCAAAATCAGCACTGCTCCGAGCTTAATAACTTGCTACAGACTTATAAAGCCTTCTATAGAATAGAATACTATTATAGAATACTATTATAGAATACTATTGACTGTTGAAGTAATGCTCTCTTTTAATTTTGCAATAAAGCAAAATAAAATGAGGTATCTGAGAAAGCAAGACAAACAGCCTTTTCGAGAAGGGGAAAAGTAAATCATTACACTCTGCAACACATTAACTGCTCTACTGGAGCAAGTAGCTTAATTTTTCTTCATTTCCTTGTAATCAACAAGCAAGTCTCTGGGTAAATAAACGAAGGAAGTGGTGCTGCACATGCTTGGCTATCATTCTAGTCCACCACAAAACACTGGCATCCTCTGTTTTCTTGAGTCTTCACTCCTCACTGTGCAGTAGAAATATTTCCTTCTACCTGGTAAAGCAATGTCAAGAAAGCCTTAGATAAAACTCTAAATCATATATTGTATGTTATTTCTTGATACAAAAAAGAAGCCAATGCTGTACCTCACCTAACATATCTCAGACTTTACAAAATACCATAAAACATATTTAATATAATTTTGAAACCCAGAAGCTAGCAGAGAACATGTGAAAATGTGCCAAATGAGTGCTGGAAGATAAAAATTAACACAGGTTGCATCTTAAACTGAATTCCCATTCATTCTCCCCCATTCCCTTCTTAAAAAGAACAAAGTTTTTTGTATTAACATGTGGCCAAGACTTGAATTTTCAGAATGTATTTATCAACAACTTATGGTTTTCCTGATCTAAAATTTGCATGTTTTTTTTTACATCGAGTTTAACAGAAAGTATATGTATTACTTATTCAGAAACATGGTTTATTTGGACTACATTCTTCCATATAATGTTGCCACATAGTATGTATTGCTATACATAATGCATAGAACATACACTATGTATTGTACTATATGCATATATAGTGTGTGTGTCTATCAAAAGAAGGTGTGATCACTCTCCAAAGGGGAAAACTATCTGTTCATATTGTTCTGGCTTAAGCCATCTGGTGGAAGTGGAATGCGCTGGAGAAAGAGAAGTTTGTTCCTCCTTTAAAAACTGAGAATGCCAGGAGGTGCTTCTGGAGTGCATAGTGCAGTCAGGACAGCAAGCTGCGAGCTTGCGTCACAAACGGAGATCCCAGAGAAAACAAATGGGATCTCAACACATGGCTCAGAAATGCTGAAAAGAGATAATTTTTCTCAGAGAACAAGGAAGGAATGTAAAGAGCTCACTACAGTCTGGAGAGGCACTAAAAATTGATGGTCAGAGAGCAAGCATGAGGAAAGAACCTGCCTTGCAAGTATTCAGTGTGTCCATTCCTTCTCACTCAGCAATACTTCTATGTTCTATTTTACAAGTTAACTAGTTGTGCCTTCTGGTTTTGCATGGTACTGCAAAGAAAAGGTGCAAGCAGATGCATGTCAAAAACATGGCACTCAGGGGCTTATTACGTAGCCTTTCCTTACCAAATTATTTCCATATTTGGTCAGTAGACTTCAGCACCAGAAAAACAAACCAAAACAAAAACAGTCTACCTAGCAACAAAAAGGTTGATTGCAGCTCTTTCAGAAACAAGCTGCATCTCGTCATTTTTAAAGAACCGTCAGACATGGAAACCCACTGACTCACAAAGTCATTATGCCACACAAGAAACAGGTTCCATACAGACTAGGAGCCATTGTTTACAAAAAGTCAACTTTTTACTTGAGCACTTCTGCTCCTGTATTTCAATATGTGCAACGCCTGTTTATATTCAGTTAAGTGGAGGTTCTTGGCATAAGAGCCTAGCAGCAATTTTTTCCTTTATTAGGCTCTGCTCAAAAAGCCATTATGGAGGTATCTGTTATGGCCCTCTAGGCACAGACTATTCCACGACCTTCAATAAATGAATCTCTCTTTTAGTTTTGTATTCTAATTTTAGTCCAAGGAGCCAAGTCACATCATGGAGCTGTGTGAGATCCTAATAAAAAATTCATAATGTAAACCTTTCTTCCACTGGAAATGTAGACTTGCATCAGTTGCAATAACCACCAACAAAAGCAAGAATGTAATAGTGAATTAACGTGCAATTGCATACATTATAATGGCACAAACCAAGATATAATTTAAGCATAAAATGCTTTGTTTTATTTTAAATCATACTGTTTAGGGTAGAAATACAGACATCTACAAATATGTAAAACAAGGGTTGACAACCACCCTAGAAAACCTAGTTTTAACAAGTGACAGCAGAAAAATGGCTGATTTTTTCTTCATTTTAATCAACCCCACTAAAATAGGTTATCATGCTTGTTTTATTATCTCTAAAGGGCTCAGGAAAGAAACCATGGAAGAATGCCCTAGAATGGGGCAAATAATAAGTAATGAATTTGGAAACTATCTTTTTGTGTTCTGACAATGTGTATGTCTGCTGGGGAAGCATTCTGTAAGTATGTCTTATATGTAAATCTTCTATGTACAATAAGTTATGTAAGTTTTTTTAATGGCTGGCATTTTCCCAAACTGTTACCATACCTGGTATACTGAATTATGCTTACACAATTTCTTAAGCTTTTTACTGAAAAAAAATAAGATTAACTTAGTTTACCTACTCCGGAGTGCTTTTTGCCTCGAAACAAACCAGAAAAATTCTTAAAACATTCCCTTAGCATTAGGACTGAGTTGTACACAATCTGATTATCCTTTTTTTGTTGTTGTTTTTAAACACAAAAGCTAATGCAAAGAAACCTCACCAAGAACCATACATTCAACTACACATTGACTTGAAATTGAATGGTTAAAAACAATTTCCATGTCAAGCTGTGGGTCAGAATAATGTGTCATACAGTATTTCAGCCATTGAAGCCAACTTTGCTTCAATACCACAAATGTGAACATGAATTCTGGCACTTGTCAGCCTATGATAAGTTACTAGCAGACTAATACTTGTCAGTGGAACGATAACTGATTATACAGTAAAAATGTACCAAAGAAAGGTGATAAACATTATGCAAAGAAAAAAGATTTTAAAAAAATCACACCAGTCACTATAGCTCATGGCAGAGTAATTCTACAGTTCCTTGTTTTAATTTATCACAGCAAACTATCCAATACCAATTTTATCAAACATTTCCCAGGAGAATATCTGCAATACAAAAAAACAGCAAAAGCAAATGCGTACGAACTTTGATATATCCAGCAGCGAATTAAGTACAGTAACCCTGATAATACTGTCAGTCTGTATTTAACAGGATGGATGCTTTTCCATCCCACACTTTCAGACTGTACAACTGAGAGAGATGAGAGCCTTCAGGGAGCAGCCTGTATTCATTGATTTTCCACTTACATCTGACACTTCACACAACCTAGACGTTTTTCTAAAAAGGGCCACTTTTTCATAATACTGAATGATCATTTGTGCATTAAGAACAGGATATGTTTGACAGAGTTCTTCATTTTCTTACACCCCACACTGCAGCAGAAATGAAACACATAATCTAGCAATACATTACAATTGCACATCTACGTAGATGTAACAGAGCCCGATCCACCCTTTTTTTCTCATGCTGAGTATCAGGAGAGGAACAGATCAAGATAAGCAGGCATGACACGGCCTGTGAACAGCAGTTCACCAAAAGCAGGTCTTATTATACACCACTCAAATAGGGCTAAAGGACTCAAACCGTAGTAACAAATGTAAAACTACAGCTTGGTTCTCAGTGATGCTGAGCACCCTCAGATGATGTGCAAAGCTCTCATTATCAGAGGCCTTCCCCCAATAGGTACAGAGCAACTTATTTTAGGTACTAGTTCTTATTAGCTGTATTTAAATCTGACAGAAGACAGTACAAGATTAAAGACGAAGTCTTAAAATGTTCTAAAGTTTCTGAACAAGAGGTTCAGAACAAGAGCTATATGACCATGAACCGTTGCCTTAATTGGTTTATCACATTTGTCACTACCACATAAAATAAGATGGATCTCTATTAACACACTGGTATTTAATATGCACATAGAATCAGATACAACGTAAATAAATCTCCAAATTAAATTTCTGTTCACATTTAATAATAGATAGCTTTATCACAGATTAGCTGGCAAATTCCAAATATGAGAATTACATAATTGAAAGTTAATTTTCAAATTATTTAAACTTACCTAGAGAATGAATAATGTTTTTAATTTTAAATGCTAAAATTAATCCAACCTCTGATACTTAATTACAATCAATTTTAAGCTACAACTTTAATGCAAAGGATAACTGAGTCAAACACCACTCTACTGTTTTATCAAACCATGTATCAAGGAGTTCGATATAGTACAGCTAAACAACAGCCTATGTTCAGAAAACTAGCAATTGGATTGCAACTAGCTCATCCGTGACCAAAACTAAACTCCTCTGAAGTTTAAAATAAATCATCTTGAATTCAGAGCAGCATATTATGCAAATGTGAAACAAAGTTGAAGGTATGGAGATATAACTGCCTATTAAAATCCAGAACGTTTTTTTCCACTTCACAGCTATCTCCATAACGATAGGTTCTAGCTGTAAAAACAAATTGGGCTTTTGGAAACAAAAGTTTTTTTCTCCAGCACTACTGGAGAAATGTTAACTGCATTTACCATCTGTGAAAAGATGATAATGCTTGTGGACAGTCGCCACAAGGATTTTGTCAAGGATTAATATTTTTAATGTGCTTTGAAGATTAAACATTCAATAGAAGCACAGTTCAATATTCATTTACTTTATGAAAAAGAGAATTCTTTACAACAAAACCAAGAAACAACAAATTTAATATCATTGTATAGAAGGAATAATATAAAATTGTATACTTGAATTCTATGTAACAGTTAAATTGAAGCTTTTTATAAAAATCCCACAATTTTTCACATTCTGATGTTTTTAAACCAACTTTCAGTATTTCGGAGGTTTGACAGCATCTTTCCTTAAGTTTTCAGGCATAATGTATAACCTGGAACTCAAGCCTAGTCATGGGTATTTCCCAAAACATCCCCATTCAACTTTCTTCTCAACAGAAGAAATCGTCCTTCTTGACAGAGCATGTTCTTGACTCCAAAGTAAGAAAACTCCCTCAGTTCCATCTATACAAGAAAAGTACTTATTACCTTCAGTGAGGCTGGTAAAAATCAGCATGTTATTTTCAGAATTAATCTGGAGAGAAGGCTGGATCAGAAAGAATGATGCTTGTGAGCTGAGAAATTTCACCTTCCCAGTTGGTATAAGGCACTTAACACAAGACTGCCATACCAAGAACAAGATCTTCCAATCTGCTTCCACTGCGTGGTACTGTGTCTCATCTATTTTATGTTGGAAAAACATTGACCAGCAGCTATGTTCTCTGCAGAGTGTACACCAGGTGAGAATGAGGTTATTGGCATTTGAAACGCTGTGTCGGCACTTGGAGTTGGATTTAGCTCTTCACTTCTGTTAGAAATTACTAGTGGAAGAGGCACTGAGTCTTCCACCACTGTAATGAATGACAGACAGAGGATTTTCCCCTCTAGCTGATTCTTAATCAGCACAAGTCAGCAGGAAATCTTGTACTAATGAAGTATGAATCCATGGGAATTCCTTAACTCTCCGCATAAGGTGGAGATCTTCCTACACATTAACTGAAGCGTTTCTAATACTGGTGATATTTTCTTCTACTGTATTACACTAATTTAGGACAATTACCTTATAAATTCCAGGCAAGACAACATGTAGCATTTAAAGTCTACCATTTTAATGCAAGCATACTCTTTTTGTTTAATTCTGTTCTCAACCATCCTTCTAGAGGTTTTTCCAATCAAATTTGCGGAGTACCTACCTTGTAACAGACTGCAGCGGATTAACAGAAAAGTTTTAAAGAAAGGAACTGTCCTTTCAGGATGGAGACTCTGTATGTCGGCTATCAAGCGACTTCACAAACACACACACACAAAAAAAAAAACAACTATGAAAAGTGACAGTTCGAAAAACATGGATTTTGCAGTTGTGGTTTAAGATACTGGAAGAAGGATTATATAAAGCCTGTCAATTTAACGACATTAGAGGCATGGTAAAATTCTTTAGTATTACATCAGAAATTCCAACTTGTTTTCCAATTTATTTGGTTTAATTAACTATATTAAAGTTTTTTTGGTTTTGGTTTTGTTTGGTTGGTTGGTTTTGGTGTGAGGTTTTTTTGTTTGTTTGTTTTCCCAATTCAATTTAGTGCTGCATGTGATGATCATGTCTATGTAGGGGGGGGTTGTTTGTATAAATTGAGAAGTGGTGTCACACTAACAAGAAATACTATTGATCGTATCCATTTTAATAAAAAAAAATTAATAATATCGTAAGAAGCAAAGAAAGAATTGCTAAGAAATATAACTAAAAATACTGAGTATTTATCAATATTTCTTCATAAGGGATAAGGAAGTGAATTGCACCCTAAAGAAAACTAAAATAACATATGTTGTAGTTACAAACTATTTATATTATCCATGGCTCAGGCAAAAAGAAAAAGACTATATAGAGACTGCTAACGGTAAGACAGGTGAAGAGACAGGAGGACAGGGAGCAAAAATAGATCAGTCTGTCCTCAGCTATCTACCATTTTTCTTATATCATTTAGTTCAGAAAGTCTGAGAAATACAATTTCTGTATTTTACTTGACTAAGTACTACTAATCTTCTTTAAAAAACATGTTGAAAAAAAACAACCAAACAAAATGGAACAACTTAAAAATAATATTTGAGAGGAAATAAAAATAAATCGCAGATGTTGATTGGGCTAGCAAGCAGATGAGAGGCAAGAAAACAGTTTCACTGAAAGGAAAAGAAAAATTACTGTAGAAGAATCAGTAACTGGGACAAAAGGACAACTGCTAAAGAAACAAAGGAAGTTAAATTTCTGCTTCCAGATCATAACTCCTGTCATGCAGGCAACACAGTGTCCATTTATCACTTGCAAGATTGAGATTCAAGAGAAGAATACAAAAGCAGATGAGGGTTTAATCACAAGGAAGTACACAGCAAATGAACACCTTGGAAAGCAGAGATGAAGGGAAGGAATGAAGACTTAAATAAAAGGAAGCCAGCAGGGCTAAAGAGCAGTTACTAGAAGAAGCATCATTCAAGAAGCTGAAATAATGCCCAAATTGAGAAAATAGAAAAGATAATAAATTCTGACAGGCTCAATGTAAAAACACAAGGAAGACTGGCCAAGAAGGAACAACTAGCAAAACACATGAAAACTAGTAACAAATCTTCTCTCAAATACTTCCAGAGCAGGATCCCTCCTAGAAACTTTGCAGAATGAAAGGATCAGCACAACAGGAACATGCAAAGATGACAAGGTAATTGCTGAGAATCTAAATGGTTTATTTGAATTAGTATTCCATAAAGAGTTTCCTGTGCTGAAATAGTCTGGTAGGGCATGGAGACTGACCAGCTAGAGGAACCATCTCAAGCTGAAAGACTTGTAGAAAAGATTGTGTAACTACTTGAAAAAGGAAGAGCAGCTCACGAGAAACAAATGTAATTTATCCAAGAATTACTAAATGTACTTGAGGGTGAACCAGTGAACCACAAACTGTGATATGTAACATCTTCTCTAAAGTCGCCTCAGAAGAGCAGGCATGGGGAGTGGCAGATGCAATGACAACTTCCAAAAAGGCTCCTACATGTATTACTCTAATGATAACAAGTAATAGAAGGGACAGACACATTAAAAAATTATACACAACAGACCAGTCAACATAGTTTTTGTAAATGGCAGTCTTGTTTGACAAGTGATAGAACCACAGAACAATCTAGACCATGTCATCACAATCAGACTTAAAGGGCTGATTTCTGTCAGGTTGCTCAGTGACTCATTCAGCAACTTCTGAATGTATCCAGGAATGGAGATCCCACAAATTCTCTAGGTACTTGTTCTGGTGTTTGACCACCCTCAAAGTGAAAAAGAAGTGTTCTTTACATCAAATTTTAATTTCATTTGTTTCAGCCTGTGAGGAGACTCTGAGTCTGTCTGCCTTCCTAACACTCTCCCATTAGCTAGTTGGATACAGTGATGCTGAGAGTGCTGGCAGATGTCACTGTGAGGCCACTCTAGCATCTGAAGGTCTCCCTGAGCCTTGTCCTCTGCTTGAGGCTAAACAGACCCAGTTCTCTTAGCTGTTTTTTTGTATCTTATGTGCTGAAAGCCCCTGAATATCTTAGAGGTCCTGGACTGGTCTTGTTTCAGTGAATCAACATTGCTGTTGTACTGGATAACAGTATCTTAGAACTGGTTTCACAAGTGCCAAACAGGGGAGAAGAATTGCTTCCCTCAACCTGCTGGGTACGTTCTTGCTAATACAGCTGAGTATTCAGTTACACTTCTGCACTGCAAGGGTGACTTGCTGACTCATGTTCAGCCTGGACTTCTCTGCAGACTTGCTGCACTGTACTTCCTCTCATCACCCAGGTAATTACTGAAGACATTAAAACATTATCAGCTCCCCTATCCACCCTGAGGAACATTAGCCACCTGTTGGATTTTGTACCACTGATCACAATCCTTCAAACCAGGAGCCTAGACAGTTTTCTACCCACATCTCTCCAATATATATATATATATATATATATAAGGGTACTCTGGGAGCTCTTGCTAGAACCAGGGTTAAAAAATACTCATTGATCTTCTCCTATCTGCACAACTAGCCATCTTGATCAGAGAAGGATGGCCAGGCACAGTGTGCCCTACCTAAAACATGCTGGCTGCTTCCCATCACCTTCTTATTCTTCATGGATCTGGACAGAGTTTCTGGAAGAACTGAGTCCACAGTCTTCCTGATGACAGAGCAGAGGCAGAGCAGACTGTAGTTCCCTGGATCCTCTTCCTTGTCCTTTCTGAAGATAGCTGTGACATCTCTTTTTTTCCAGTCATCAGGAACTTTCCCCAAATGCCATGAACTTTCAAAGATGTTAAAGAGTGGCCTTCACAGTGACATCTATAAGCACACTCAGCAGCCTCGGAGGCATTTCACCTGGTCTGATCAACTTCCGCATGTTCAGGCAGTTCATATGGTCCCTTACTTGATCTTCTTCTACTGTAGGTAACACCTAACTCCTGCGGACTCTGCCATAAAGTCAGAGAGACTTGAGGACAAATGACACCAGTAAAACCTGAGGTGAAAGAGACACTGTAATTCTTTCCCGTATCCTTTGCTATGAGCTCTCCTGCCTCTCTGAGCATTGGAGCCACAGTTCTCTTGGTTTTCCTTTTACTGCTGATGTACTTCAGAAGCATACTGCTGCTCCTTAAAGTGATAACAGTGAACTGGAGAAATGTTATTGATACTGTTTATTTGGACTTCCAAAGGTATTCTCCTTGGAGAACAACTATCTTCTGCTGCATAAATTTAATGGATAGACTCAGCTCAGGAAACACTTGTTGCTAGAAAATAAATACTTTCACAGGTAATTCCATAGAGCTCTAATTTCAGTATCATTTTTAGGGTAAGTAGAAATACTTTTTAATTACCCATCTTTAGTTCTACTAAAATTGCTGCCTCCTAATACTACTAAAAAAATATTTTCATCTACCAATTTTAAATGGAAAATATTACTGTGAAAGAATAATAAAAGCTTCACACTTGCCCAATTTTCACCACCGTTTTATTTTTTCACACATGTACTCCAGTTAGTATCCAAGACTGCTCTGGTTTCAAAGCAGGAATTTCACAGCTGGTGACTGGAAAACTAGAACAGTAACTCTTTGCATTTGGCCACATCATGTGCAAGAGGGAGATATAAAAGGGTACTCAGGCAAACAACTCTGGCAGTGTTCTTTGCACTATTTGAAAGACTCACGTTGCCTCAAGTTAAAAGGTAAATTGTGCATTCCTAATGCAGAAGAAATACTTGTCTCAGTTCATTGAACTAAAGCAATTGTTCAACAAGTACTTCACCTATACAAATTTACAGTTCCCATAACACTGAAGGTCAAAAGAGATGATGTCAATCTAAATTTCAAAGGTCAAATATGCCATATATTTATTTTTAAATTCCTACGTAGCAATACCAAATACTAGTGCCAACCACAGAAGAACACACAATAGGCACAACATTTGGAATATTCCTTATCTTTTCTCTATTCCAACCACTTAATTCCCAGAAACAGTTTTAAGAAAAGAGATATGCAAAGTTATAGAAAAAAAAAATCAAAATGCTGTAGATTAAGCACAGGAAAGGTCCAACTTATGTTTTTATGCATACAGTGAAAAATATTCATAGAATAAGCTACAGACAAAAACTGCTAAAGGCAGCATGTGTAAACTGAGAAAGGCATGATGAAGGTCTGCTATGCCATCCGTGACATTTTCTATGATGATAACCATTCACTACAGAGTAGAACTGAATGCATAGTAATATTCTAAGGCTATGTGTTTCTTCTGCACACAATTTCTGCTTAGTAAAGTTTCTTAAATTCTAGCTTTACTTTCACACCTGAGTCCTTTCCCTTAATAAACATGCACAAACCTCTCAATTAATAGAATGTTACCATTAGCAACACTGTGGGAATGAATACCAATTACTATAGAGTCCATAGAGCAGCAATGCATCTGAGCTTTATACAGTCTTTTGGTTATTCTCAAACTGCAATTTGTGGAATTCCTCTAGCTTCTTTGATATCTTTCTGGAAGTTTGCTCCTGTCAGCCATCACCTTTCATTATTTACAAGCAGAA
Organism: Pampusana beccarii; assembly: GCA_013399365.1. Classification (NCBI taxonomy): domain Eukaryota; kingdom Metazoa; phylum Chordata; class Aves; order Columbiformes; family Columbidae; genus Pampusana; species Pampusana beccarii. Next base: position 315,283 of record VWYH01005718.1, read on the forward strand.
GTATCTAATTTTAATATAGCAGTTTGTGAATATGGATCTTGAGATTTGTGTTTCTAAAGGACAATTATCCCCCTGGTCTTTGTAGTCACAGAGGGAAACCACAGGAATGCAGAATTTACAAAAGCTCAATCGGAAGAGTAAATAAAGGCTATGTATGTACTAGTTCCTCATCATCTTCAGTTTAATTCAGTTAAATAGATCTTATTCTATCTTGCCCTTGTAGACTGTGCATACATTGAGAAAGTAAGCTCTAAGCAAACACCTTCACAGTCATAAAAGACTGAAATATAACTCATTTTGGTCCCAGGTGCAACAATGTGGTTTGTTGTTTTTTGTTTTGTTTTGTTTTTTCTTGCCCTTAAGAGGCCACTGTCAATTACAAATACACCAGGCACTGGGAGCCATCATACCCCTAAGAAAACTCCTTTCACAGATAGGGGAAAACATGATGGTAGTTTCTTTTAGAGGCTAAAGAAATCCTGGATTATCATCTGCACAGTGAAACAGCTCAAAATAATAGCCAAGGACAGAGCATCAACTGACATTTATTTTGATTTGGATTACATTTGTGTTTAGTTCCATTTAATACATTTGGGTGTTGTGAGTTGACCCTGGCTAGCAACCAAGCCCCATCCAGAAGCTCACTCACTCTCCATGGGATGGGGAAGAAAACAGATATAACAAGAGTGCAAAAACTCAGGGGTCAAAATAGAGATAGTGAAATCACTTGTCAGTTACTGTTGCAGGCAAAATAGACTCAATTTAGGGGATTTACATTCATTTCTTGCCAATTAAAAAACCAAACCAAAACAACTCAAATATTGAGAAACAAAAGATGACATTCGAATGCTTAAGGAAAAACACCTTTCTCCTTTGCCAGACTCTATTTTACTTGAAAGCACACTTCACTTCAAACACCTCTCCTCCTCCCCTTCCTAGTTTCCACTTCTTCATTCCAGACACTCTCCACCTTTGCTATTTCCACAAGTTATGCTCAGTTCCTCCAGTGAGGCAAGGAAGACCACAAAATGTCAGAGTCAGTGCTTTGCGGTTTCTCTCTCTCCATTCTGCTGCTTCTTCCATCTCCTTCTTTTTCTACACTAGATCCTCCATGGATTGCAGTCCCTTCAGGGACTGGAAATAGGGTTGTGCTGGAAATAGGGTTGATAACACAGGGGTGGTTTTGTTATTCCTAAGCAGTGTTTACACAGAGTCAAGGCCTTTTCTGCTTCTCACATCACCCCACCAGTGAGTATGCTGGGAGTACACAAAAAGTTAAGAGAAGACACAGCCAGAACAGCTGACTCCAACTGACCCAAGTGATTTTCCATACCATATGATGTGATGCTCTGCATATAAAGCTGAGGGAAGAAGAAAGAAGGGGGGATCTTTAGAGTGATAATGTTTGTATCACCAAATTACTGGCATGTGTGATGAAGCCCAGCTTTCCTGGAGATGGCTGAACACCCACCTGCCCATGGGATATGGTGAAGGAATGCCCTCTTCTGCTTTGTTTGCGTGTGTGGCTTTTGCTTTACTTATGAAACTGTTTTTATCTCAAGCTGCAAGTTTTCTCACTTTTACTCTTCATGATTCTCTCCTCCATCCCAACAGGGGAGTAAATTAAAATACAAGCAGAAACTTAAAATAGAAGCTAGTCTTTTTCAAAATGTTTTTTTAAACTTTAGACTTTTTTTCTGTGAGTTCTGCAATTGCCAAACAAATACAATTATTTTAATGAGAATTTAGTTAGCAGCAAATACTATTTTAGTTTTACTTATCATATAGAACCTCTACTGCAAAGGACATATTAGTCCTGAAAAATACTCCCTCTACATTCGTGTAGTTAAAACTGGCAGTCAGTTTCCTGACACACTTAAATAATAGCCAAAAGTTTAGTAAGTTTTGTTGCTTAAACAAAATGCAAATTGCATGCAAACAAACCAGGAGTCATTTCGGCCACTTTCTATACTTTCCTTCACAGAAATATTCCTTCTAATTAGAAGGACACTTTTCTATACAGCAAAAATTTTGAACATCATTACTTAAACACGTATTTAGAGATGTGTCCTGTCTATGTTCACTCCCAACACACACTGGCTGCTGAAAAGCGGCCGATTTGCCTGAGTGTGGGTTTTGTTTGCTCGTGTTTTTTGTTTGGTTGGTTGGTTTTTGTTTGATGGTTGGGTTTTTTTGTTTGTTTGTTATTGTTTGGTTTGATTTTGGGGTTTTGTTTGTTTTGTTTTTCCCCTGCAGCATTTAGTGTAATTTTCAATCTCATATTTTCCAGAAATGCGTCATTGCTGTTTGCAAAATTTTTAATCCCTTGGCTGCTTTTCAACGTCTCTGTCCAGGAACATACTGGACCATGGAGAACAGAAAAGACCCATGACCAATTCTTTTATACTTTTAAAATGCAGGCTACTTAAAAAAAAAGGCAGACACTCCTTCAGCCATCCCCACTCCCAGTTCACATTCAGAGAATTGGTTATGTCTCAAGTAATTTCTCACTGTTTCAGGCTGATTATTTATGTAGCCACTTCAGTTGTTTGGCAAAGTAATCCCTTAAGGTCACATCTCAAAATTATTATCCACAAAAGGTTTAATATACATTAGTGATAATAGTTCTTCACTAATTCACAACAACCTTTCTGACTCTCTCTCATTTACTGCTACATTATTTAGTGCAACAGTATATTTATGATAAACAGAGTAATTAGAACTACCAGAAGATAATCTACAACCTACTTACTGCCAGATGCTATATGAAAGATGACAACTGTCCTGATAAATTGCAGCAAACTGTAAGGAAACCTGAAAAATTTAAGTTCAAAACCACCCTTCTTTGTTTTTTTGACCACTGTAACAACAAATTTCACTCTGTTGGCTGAATTCCAGCTGAAAGCTGTTACAGAAGTTATCCTGCATTCATGTAATTCATGAAATGGTTACTTCCAGTATTTACCTAAACACAAATCCATGTTATAAGTTTTTTGCCAAAAAAAATCATTCATTTGAGGTTGTTTTTTTCCACCTAGCTTACAGAAAGTAACTACCATGAAAACCACTGTCCATTAAATCCCCAGTTTAAAAAATAATATATGAAAATGAAATAAAAGATTAGGGAAAAACAGAGAGAGTATAATTTCCTAAAGCCTGGTGCCTTTATTTTTTTAATGTATTTATTCATTTTTTTGCAAGTGCCCCATCAGTGACTGCCATTTGCCATTCAAATGCCTCAGAACTTTTCCATGAATCCTCTCTGAACTTTGATTTCTCTGACTGAACCAAGGCTTTTCAAAATACAATGTAGCCACAACAATAGACTAGAGATTTACAGTAATTTTAGAAACAGCTTTTGCCATCTTCGTAAAGCAAATAATGCCCATAAACCCACCTTGTTCTATGAAATTTATGATAATACAGTTTCTTTCTTTTTTTAACACTGAACCTCAAAGCTAGAAAAAATTGGAAAATAATTAAGAAAAACTAACCAAGTTTCTCCTGTAGTCCTGCCTTTCATACACTTTCATTTTAATATCTTAAGAATGCAAAAACTGCCTGAGGATAGGTGATTCATTTTTCTCTTCCTAGATTCAATCATTTCAATCATTACCATGTGTTCTCTTTGGTACCTGTAAAATATAAGACTCTTTGTATGGAAAAAGGATATTTCTCTTTCAAGGTATTTCTTCTGATCGGATTTCTGTACAGAAAAGCCATTACAGTGCTCAGAAAGCCTTGTCTGCAATATTAACACAGACACACTGAGATACTAAGGAAATTATTAAGGCCTGAGATACATCGCCTTGTTATGGAAGAATGTCAACTGAAAATGAAAATAACCACAAAGTGAATTATATCTCTTAGGGTCTTTTTAAAAATTTTTATCTCAAGACAGGCACACTTAAAGGTTGGGATACATTGCACAAAGCTAGACATGCACATGAATGAGTTTAGACTCAGCCAGGGTCAAAACCAGAACATATCCATTCAAAGTAGTTATCTACCTTTAGGGCATGATTCATCTCATTCTGAACAAAACATCCACCTTAAATGACTCAAAAATTTGGTTCTTCTCTGGCTGCAGAGCCTAAGAAACCAGCTCAGATGTCAAATTCTGGTTCAGAGAATAAAGGTCAATTATACTGATTCTACCCAAAAGATTCATATGAAGTTACTCTTTCCATTTATTTTCCAGAGGCTTCAACTCAAATTTGTTTCTTTCACCATCTGCTAGATGTGTTTCAGAGGACCTTTGATAACAAGTACCAGAATAAGAAAGTCCGGCGTTTCCACATGGGGTACAACGATTCACTAGGATTTCATAAACTAATTTCCCTAATGCATATGAGCCTTTTTCTCACTATGAGAATTATCAGCATTTTGATAACTAGAAAAAACTCAGGTAGTTTGACTCTGAAGAGAAAGTGGTGTACTGCAACAGAAATTATGACCTTTCTATTTATTTGCCAAAGAAAGGACAAAATCTTATTCCTTTCCAGTGGACCTTGCACAGCAAACAAACTAGATTACTAGCATGGTTGCACCCAGAAATATCCTCCTTTGCAAGAGGGCTTAGTCAAACAATGAATGTTTCTTCACAGTAAACAGAGGCTTTGCAGCCTCCCTGTCTGCATAGGAAGTAAATGATAACTTGTCAGTTGGAAAAAAGCCATACTTTTCCTCTGCTCTCAAATAAAACACAAGAACCAGCATTTGTCTTTTATGCTGAAAAGTTTCTGTCTTTTTAACTGCAGAGGCCATGGCTTCCAGATTTTATGAACTTATTGCATATCTTTGGATTTCTTTATTTCACAAAGTAAGCAGGCTGTTGCAGACAGAAGCAACTTCTCCTACAGGACAAGACCTGCTTAAAACCAAATGACTGAATCAAACGATCACTTATGTCTTGAACCCCACACAGAACTTCTTTTCCTGTTGGACACGAAGTCTCCAAAGTAACTGCTTATAGAAACTACAAAAAGTTTCCACAGGAAATAAGCAATTGAAATCATCAGGTCCAACAAATTATTTCATTACCCTGGAAAGAATGATTTTATTACTTTCAAAAGGGAAAGTTCTGTACATATCCGAACATTAAGTGATGGCTTTATTATTATTATAACCCTTCATAGTCAGAGAGTATCACCTCAATTTCACAAAACTGCTGTAATTTCTCCAGTTTAACAAAAAGTATTGCACTGAAGTTCAATCCCAGGGGTCATTACGTTTTTAATGTGATATTTAACTCTTTAAAAGTTTTAATAACAAAAGCTACTTTTACTGGGTTATTATTCTAACGGGCAGTTCTTGCAATTGTCACAGCATTCATGCCTAAGTAAATTCAAGAAGTACATTTTTCTCAATCCTTTGGAGAATTTCAAATTTAAGACAACCTTTGCCATCTCTTCTGTACCGAATTGGAGAAAATTATTTTCAACTATTTGAAAACTCACTTTCTTCAAATAATAAGGTTCTCAGATCTGGCCCATAGAAGAGAGACAGAATAAAGAAAGAAGCATACAGATATTCAGGTTTCTTTTATGGTATAGAATATTTCATACACTGCAGTAAAAATTCTTTGCCAATCTTTCTCTCTCCTTTTGTAGTGACAGTCTGTAATCTAGAAAAGAATTGTCACAGTATTGGAAGTTTTTTAGCTGAAAGGAACTTTTAGAACTAGAGAACTTCATTACCAGTCACTGATAGCACTTTTAAACAGGCTAAAGTCTGTTTTCACTATTTTCACTACAGACAGTTTTGATGTTAAAAAAAAAAATTAAAAAAAAAAAAAATCAGATGTTACTATTAAAATTTTCTTGTTAATACTTTTACCCAGTCTCTTCTTTCTCCTAAAGTTCTTTTCAGTATTTTTCAGCATTTCTTTCTCTTTCTTTCTCTGGGCATTGTGAAATCTTACTTCTCACTAAAATATTCCACACTCCATCCTCAACCTACTCTTGTCTCTGTATCAAACATTTTCTAGCATGAGAAGCAGCGTAAGAGAAGCTACCATGAATTCATCAGCAAAACAAGAAACCCTACAACTTAAAATCATAAGCTTAAGAAGCAAGCATAAAACAATGATTAGTCCACCATCTTAGCTAAGTTCTTAAAGTTTATGATTTCCTTCAATGTACAAACTTGGAATTACAGAATCATAGAGCTTGGCTTCTGACTTGTGCAGTCCAATACATTCCCTAAACTCAGGCAGTTAACTTTCACACAGACAAAAAGAAAGCATACAAACAAAGCACTAGAGAAAAATCTGGGATACTGGGCAGAAATCACTGATTTTGTCTTACAGTTTAGAAGTTGGGAACTTCCGAAAACAGTCTTTAGTGTATGGGTCTTTGTATACATGTCTAAACGGATATAGCAGGATATTACCAGGAGTTTAAATACATGCAAATGCATGCTACTCCTACATTATTAAAAATGTGCCTCTTTCTTTTTGTATCGCTTTTTAAATTGGAGTACCTAACCCAACACACTCAGAACTTCCTACCACAATCTGGAAAGAACTATCTTTATTTGATATTAACCTCTAAGCAAAATAGTTTATTTCTGTACCTAAGTCAACATTTTGTTCCTGGTACAAGGCTCAGCATACTGGCTAACTTGACTCAAACATCCTACCAGGTTTCAGGAGGTAGTTAAACTTCTCAAGCTACTTCTATGAGTTTTAAATTACATAATCTCTTTAGCAGTTTTTCAAATTGATATTAACAGACAGGCAGATAGTGGTATCATTGCAGTGGAAGTTGCTTACGGGTTTTCTTAATAGAGAAAATTCTCTCCATTATCAAAAAAATGAAGCATATGAAGACACCCAATAGTTTTTTTTCTCATTACTTTTAAGCAAATGTATCCTCTAGATTTTTTATAGAGTATTCACTCCCAAGTATAACCTCCCATACTCTACAACTCTACATGAACCATCTGTATTTTCAGAAAGCCTTTTTTTTATTATATATATATATTTGTACATGTATTACAATGCTGAAAGTACAGATTATGGAAATACTATTATAGGAACTAGGATCCTAAGATCAAATCAGAATATTTTGAACTGGGCCTATTCTTAGTTAGAAGAACTACTCTTTATTTACAATAGGTACATTAAAACCTATTCTTATAGATAAATCTCCTTACTTCAAGTGAAATCTATCTAAAATTTAATAGACTTTATGCTAGCTGAGCAACTACAGTGCTGTCACATCTTTTTAAATTATTGTATGACAAAATATCCAGTAAAGATATATTGCTGTGCACCAACAGAAGCTTGTCAGATTTCATGTTGAGTGTTTACCTAAATAATCCTCCTTCTTCCTTTGTGACTTTAAGACTAGTATGTACTTATTTTGTTCTCTGTCTTGATGAAGGAAACAACATAATTCTTTTCTAAATGATCTCTTCTCAGTTGTCTTCCATTAGTGATCATTTCGAGCAACCAAGAACTATTTGCACAATTGCAAAGGGCCTCATTCATTAAATTACAATGTTAAAAAAAGCATGCTATAAACAAACATCATTAATTTTAGCTTCAAGCATGGATTAGGGGCATAGCAAGTCCCAGTGGAAGACACAATATATGTGCAATTAAAACACATGAAAAATTTGGGAAGAAAATAACGCAAAATTGAACTTGGGTTAATATTTTAACACAGAGAAATTATTTATTTGGAAAAACAAGGCTAGAGCATGGCATTAGTAATGATGAACAGAAAATTATGCACAATGTGATATAGTGACAAAGAAACCTTTGTGATTATTTGTCAGAGCAGACCGATGATTATAATTTGACAGACAGTTCTGAGGAACTGTGACTGCAGAATATTAATATAGACCCAAAGATTTATAAAGAACTCAGGAAAATGAAAAACAAACAAACAGACAAACCAACCAACCACGCCAAACACCCCCCTGAACAAAACATCTAGGTAAGAAATGAGGAAAGTCTCTACAATACCTCATTCATGAGGTCAGCATCATGTGAAAAACAGTAAGTGTGGTCACTGAAGCTTACCAATTTAAAGAACAGCGTTGTTACAAGCTATGACATAGTTTTACAGAAATGTATAGTGGTATGCCTAAATTATACCACCACTAAAAATCCAAGGTGAATATGATGATCATCTCTCCAATATACTAATAATACCTCTGCTTTCATTAATAAAACATAAACCATATTATAGGTATCACTGCTGCAAGATTCTTCATATATTTGAAAGAAGAATCATTAAGTTCTCCTTTCTTTGATCTTGTGCATTTAAACTTCACGACATTAATAAAAAAATATATGCACTTCATTTAGATTTTACATTTGTGATACTATGACCCTATAGAAGTATTTAGTCAGCTATTAAAACGCCAGTAAGACATGCACTTAGCATCCAAACTCCTGTTATAATATGAGCTTGCTTTCTTATTTTTTTTAGTCTACCTTTATTCCCGCCAGATCAAGTATTTATATATACATATCTCATACACGTGTGCAAGGGTGGACAAAATTTTAAGATACATCCTATAAAAACCCATTATGCCCTATATGGAAGGTTAAGCCTTTTCCTCCTAATCTTTTTACTTTTGTTCATACAGCTATAATGCATGATCTCCAAGACTCCTGTATATCCCTTGAGACCTAGCTTTCCATAATTTCTAGGAATCACAAAAGTCAGTGGTTGTTCCTGTCTTAACAGAGAAGAAAAAATCTAGACCAAGAGAAGAACAACTTTTTTTTTTTAAATAATATAATTTTTTAAAATAATATAATTTTTTTAAATAATATAATTTTTAATATGCATAGAAACAAACTTCTTTTGTCAGAAGGTCTTCAGGAAAAGGACTGTTATGCCATTTCTATTTGATGCATGACAAACCAGTTAATAACCATTGTTTTATGTGATGTACAATTCTGTCAAAATATATTTGTAGAGCAGAAAATCTTTTACGTTCTGCCTAACAAATTTTGTTTACATGTTTTCCTACCACATGGCTCTCTGCAACAGTCCTTATTTTCCTTACTTTCACAGAAAAGCACTACTAGAAGCCCCGAAGATGGCATATGTGCCTTTATGAGACACATATGCTGAGGTCATAGATAAAGCATTCTTACTCACAGAACACACTTTAAGCAGAGCAACAACAGGACATGTAGAAAAAACACTGATAGTGTTCAAAATCACTTAACCCATTTCAGCTGAGAAATAATCTCAGTCAAGCACATTTCACAATGTTGAGATGACTCCGTAGTGTGTTGTCAGCTGAAATGCATCTTCCATTACACTGGACTTCATTAAAACAGGGAGATAAAATTACTGATGCCAAGGCAACAGAGGTCTGTGGCCCTTTAAAACATATGCAGAGCTCCTTACCCCGTCCAAGCAGATAGAGCAGATGTATACTTTTTTAGTCATCATTCTTATTACATATACAAGGCCTTTTGACTGCTTTAAGATTATCTGGTATTCCTCTAACATTCTCTTTAAGAATAAATCTTTGTAAAAAGTAAAAGAAAATAACATTTCCCAATTCCTTTTTTTTTTTTTTTCTCCTTAATTTTGTATTTTTCAATGAAAACAATGGTCAGATGTAAATATTTCAGAATACAAGACTTCGGAAAGCTCCATTGCTTGATAATAGAAGGAATGGATATTATTTTTAGAAGGTTGAACTGTCAGTTGTGTCATCATCTACCATATATAATTTCTGCCTAAGTGGCATACCAGAAAACCTCTGAATTCAACGTTCTCTGCAAATAACTTCTATGCTGTTTTACACATTGGAAATGTAATAGCTTACTTTTTCCTCTTGGGGTGAAAGATATTGGTCTTCATTACTGAAACAAAATATGGAATATTTTGGACAACATGGATTTGTTTATTTTTATATCTTGCCTACACTGATGTTATCAAGATGCTTATATTTTACATTTACAAAAAAAGAGACTTATTCAGAGCCAGATTCACAGTCTAAATACTGAAGTAACCCATCCAACTCTTTTTGCTAGAATAAGCTGCTGAGAAATATCACATTATCTGTTCATCATTCCAAAAACTTTCAGACCTTCTGTATATTGATAATTACATCTAAGAGTTGCTGAAATAGCTACAATGCAAAGTTACCAGAGAGCTCTTTATAGTTCGAGTTCAGTATTTCAAGCGATATTATAATCTGCAAATCCATTGTGACAGAAAATCTTGTAATTTCTTACGTAACATATGTGCCCTGCTCCCAATTAAATCCCAGTTATTGTAAGTTTTCCCACTGATAAGAAGTGCCTGTTTTGTCCTTCAGTCTCTTAACGTGGCACTCTTTAAGTTATTTATTTCCGTGAAAACCTGCAAAAGTTACTGATTGTCGAGAAGTCTCTTAATAATTAATTTGCTCACAGGTCAATGAGGCATTACTAAAGCTGTTCATAAATCTGGAAGAGAAAGTGGGTTTAGATGCAAGCTTGTGAATTTACTATTTTGGTGACTATTTGTATTTGATTGAAACTGAAAAGAAAAAGCATGTATTTCATTTATCAGTAGGAAAATAGAAATGTAGTTTAAATTGGGGGGCAAATATTTCTCAAAAGGAACTGTAAAGTAAAATATTACAAGAATATTGATCAAACTAGCAACCACTTGAAAAACCTATTTCTATTACAAATTTATTCAGAAAAAAAGTTTACCTATTGCAGTACATAGCCAAAATATTGTATACTTCCACCCTTATTTTTGAAGGTATTTCCATAGCCCTTTGCTTGCTGTGTTTCAGAGCTGTGCTACAAATGAAAGACAAAGTGCATTATATGGCACGATGACATATCCAGCACTTGGAGCTGCAATCCGTACTGACAAACGGCAAAGCAATAATTAAAGGGTTGTGCTTCTGCTGTTGTGTTTCAATGCTGCAACAATGTTAATTCAAGTCCTCCCAGCTATATGTAGTTCCAGTGGAAAGAATGCTTAGAGATAAGCAAAATTCATATGCCAGAACATGAAGAAAACTTCAAGAGAATACTTCAAGGCATTTTTCCTGTATTTTTTTTTCTAAAGGGAAAATTTTAAGGCTCAAAAACACCAGGGAGAGGGGACATGATTAGAAGTTCTTAATTCCTTTTAAGGGATTTATCTTTTTCTTGTTCGAACAGTACTGCTAAGAGCGAGCTAACAATTGTTCACTGACTATCTTGATACAGGACATAATTTTATAAGTCAGTGGCAGAATCAAAACCATCCACTAATCATGCATTCCACAGAAACATTCCAATTGCACAGCTGCAGAGTACCTCAGAGCAGTTGACAGCACTCAGGAAACACAAACTAGATAAAATGGCTTTGGTAGTTTAGGTGTGCATATATTTACACTGTATTTCATTAATATATTATTACTTTCAAAATAGAAGCAAAAGCAACCCAAAAATTACATATTAAGATATATATAACCGATGACTTATTACTAATGTAAATTTTTCCAAGCCTTAGAATTTTTGTTTTGCATTATCTAACTCATACACAGGTTCAATACTGACAAGCTACTGAATATTCAGACCAGCAAATATACAAAGACAGTTCTCAAACACAATCTTCTGTTGTCACTAAAGATATTGCTAAAATAAAGAACATATCCAGCAATCTTACAACTTGATAAATCATTAAATTTGCAATAGGATTGAAGACCCCTGCAGATCTGCATTTCCTTTCCTAAATAGCTGTGTAACAGAAATCAGACACTATGACAGTGACCCAACTGAAAATTTACTGCTGGTACTAAGCCAGTGGCATTAATTTAAAAGGCAACTCCAGACATAAAGCTGCCCAAGTATTTATGTGCGAAGTCCAGTAATAATGTCCTGTAACAATTAAATTCTTTATTGTTGTGAATCCTGTAGACTTTCCTCTTATTTAGCCAAAAGTATTCCAGGATTTGAGACTCAAAAGGAGCTTGAAGAAAATGATCCTTTTTAATTTTATTTTCTAACAGTTAAGGTTTTTGTGCAGACGAAATAATGATTTCTAAGCTGGATACAGCAATTTCCTTGACTATTATCAGCAGCACAATATCAAACATAGCTCTTGTGACTTGTCTCCCCTGAGCCTCTAAAAAAAATAAATCCCCCATACCGACACTGTAATAGGCAAAACACTTCTAAACTTTAGGTTATGACAGAAAAATAAATACCTTCTCATATTGCCTTGACATGAGCCATATTGGTGAGGGCAGTAAATAAGCTGAAAAATAGTCTACAATAGTATACCACTGTATACAACTACTGGGTACAGATAGGGTTAACAACTTCACAAACTACAATGCTGACAGGTTTTTTTTTCCCCCCCTCTTCTTTGTGCTACAGGTACGGCAGAACCCATTTACTGTTGAGATGCAGAAGTATGCAAACTCAAGATCAAACAAAAAAGTTATCAAATGGAAAACTCTCTGAATCTCATTATCACTTAATAATGGTGCCAAAAAATGCATGTCATCAGTGCAAATCAAGGAAAAATATGGAAAGTGTGATTGGGATGGATTAAACGAGGTTTTTTATCAGGCTACACAGTGAAGTATAAGAAACTGGATAATTACTTCACCTAAAAAGGACAGCAGAAATGCCATTATATAACTTCACAGTCTATTTGTCATCGGGCTAGCACAAACAAGCACAAGAGCCAGAAAAATTACAGCAGGGACGAGTTCATTAAACCAAGAACCAGAAGTTTATTGCTAGAAGGGAGCACACAGACACTTCATCTCCTGCTGCCACTGCTACCACACTCACATTTGGTTGTTTTAAGGGGAAAGAGAAGACAGCTCAGATGTATTCCCAGATTCAGTTTCTGAGAGAGCCTTCCCTACTGTTTCTCAAAAGACCCTTCTGGTCCTAAATACACATGTGTTTTATCCTGAAGTAAAAAGTCAGCCAACAACATTCAACTCCTATGTCGTGCTGACCATAACACAATTGTTGCTGTTTGCTTATCCTGTTCTTTGCTTGGTGACATTTAAAAGGATGCTCATGAAAAAGTGGACACACTACAAGTAGTAGCCTTTACTAGATTTTCTGAAGTTTGTATTTGAAGCTTGGAATCATGTCCCTCCACAACTGCAATGAAGGTAAAATGAGCACGAAGAATCAGTTAACTACTAAAAGATGTAACTGCAGGTAGTAGTAATTAGATGTTATTAAAATATACAGACTAATCTTAAGAGCTTGATCAACTGTTCAAACTTTCATATATATGAGTTAGAAGTACTAATAACATCATTTGGTTGATGTGCTTAAGATATTTTAAGTCTCATGCTGAAAATAGATACAGTGAACCCACACCAACAAAGATGGGAAATATCTCCATCACTACTTATTCCATGTACATAACAACAGCTGAGAATAAAAGTGAGAAATATAGGTTCATAAGTTTTAAAAGAAAAATGTTGAGAGAGTAATACTATTTATTTCTAATATAACCTAAATTCAAGAGAGCAGTCAGAGAAAAACATCCTGAATTATTTACATTGAAAACAACCAACTAAAATATTTTCAAAAGTCAGCAACTCAGATTTACATCCAGAATACCACAACAGTCATCACAAAGGTCTGAAAAAACAGTTGAACATTTTCTTTAGTTGTACCAAGAGTAATGGTATTCAAAAGAAAAATAAAATAATATTAAAAAAATACACATTACTGTGTACAATTTTGCACATGCTAGCTTAACCACTCAACATCTGCACAAAAATCACTAGTAAAATGGCCTGGGTTCAGTAATGTTCATTGCATGGCATTTTGAATTGAATGAGACATGACTAGAAGCTCACAAATACTAATTTTGAGCAACCAAAGAAAATAACTGTTTTTTTTTTTCTTTGAAAGGATCACAGAGAAAATTATCAAGATTTAAAAATATCTTAGCTACATAACCGTAAATGTCTTACAACAAAAGGTCACTGTGAGTTATTGTGAAATAATTATTGAAGGGGCAAATTATTGAAACTAATCAAAGGTACACTTATTGAGAAAAAAAATTGTACCCACATCCTTGGCACATAAGGCAGCTGCTCAGCATGCAAGCAATCTGCTCTGCAAGGTTTGCCTACCCGGTCTGTATTCTTGGATGTTAGTATATGGGGAAACCTCAGTGTGTTGGCACCAATGAGTACAGAGGGTGGAGTGGTGTGGGGATTCCATGGCCAAGCTCTGAGTATTAGGCAGGTACAGGAACTAGATGGTACCATGCACATAGCTGCTGTCAAGTAAGAGATAGATATTCCATTCCATCCAACATGCTAGTTGCTGAGCTAGCAGTTGTGGGGAAAATTGTCCTGTGGATGACCTTTGCTCATTATAGTCTCATTATAATACCAAGACACACCTCCATCCCAAAGGATACCTGCCTCCACGTTCCCTTAAGCATGCTCTCCGAATTTTTTTAAGTCTATACCTTTAAAACCAAAGTGAGAGAATTTTACCACAATCAATAATAAAGGTATGTATGACAGGGTCACTCAAGCTCCACCTAAACGTATAAAATAGTATAAAGTACCCTAACAATAGTAGAAAGCTAGTGAAGACACCATCACTGAGAAGTCAAGGAGACAGGATCCCAGACTTCTGAGATCAGTCAACAGGCTGAGCCTATCTTCTTTTCCAAAAGGTCGCTTTTGGGTGAGATTTGCACAGTTGGTCATACAGAGTGTTCTCCCGGGAAACTTAGACTTCAAGCTTGTATTTGTAATCACATTAGTAGCACTTTATAGTCATCTTAGTACATATATATTTAGTACCTAAGTGTCAGCTAAAGTGTATTTTTGCAACTGAAGTGGTTTTTATCAAAGGCAATCTAAAGAACTTGTACCTGTTGCTTTAATAAACACCATTATTTGTAGATGTAGTAGTGAGAATTTCTCACTGGATGCACTCAGTCTTATACTATATATTGTACTACTTGTGAATCCATGTAAGCATGTAAATTCAACAGCCATGACCCTGCCCTGCACTATTAGTGAATCTATAATCATGTGAATTCAACATAATGCCAGACTGGCGGTTTAGCATGATCGGATTTATAGTGCCGACTTGTGGTCATTTGGTGTAATTGGGCATCACTTGGAAGCTAAGATTACTGCCCCCAGCAAAATACTGAGGACAAGCTGGAATGCAAGGGGGTTTAGTTTCTGCCAAATTAACGCTTTTAATGCAACAGTTATGTAGGTATACTTTGGCCTAAAATACTAGATTTGCAAATACACTTTCCCTTTTGAATCCTGTCCACTAATTTCCAGGTCTTTATTAACTTGATTCTAAATAACACTTTCTACTATGCATCAGTTTCCCCCACACCTTTTCATTTTTTCCTCTTGTCATCTTTCATATGCTACAGTAGTGAACACCAGATAGACATATGGGCGTCCTTACATTTCACTCATTGGTAAGATTCAATCAAAAAGACGATAGAATATCTCAAGTTGGAAGGGACCTATAAGGATCAAAGTGCAACTCACTGCTCCTCCCAGGACTACCTAAAACTAAACCATATGACTAAGAGTATCATCCAGATGCTCCTTGAACTCTGACAAGATTGGTGCTGGGACCACTTCTCATGGGAGCCTGCTCAAGTGAGCAACCACCTTCTCAGTGAAGAACCTTTCCCTAATGTCCAATCTGAACTTTTAATTCAATTTCCTCGTGTCCTATCGCTTGTCACCAGAGAAAGGAGATCAGCAACTCTCCCTCTTCTTCCCCCACCTTGAGGAAGTTGTAGACTGCAATGAGGTCACTGCTCAGCCTTCTCCAAGCTGAATGAACCAGGATGAGTGGCTGAGGTTACTTAAGTCTTGCTCTTGAGATCTTTCACCATCTTGGCAAACTACTTTAGGACTTGTGTATAAAATAAGAATTTCTTAAGAAGATGCGAGGATGCAGAAGTCACCTTTTACAGGAGATGCTTAGTGGTTTTGTCTGTATTTTAAGATGCATGTATCACCAGTACAAATACAACTGGCTGGCGTTGCTTTTGTTAAGTTCACTTGCATGAAAACTAACACAAATGCCTGCTTTAAGATACACTGCTGATGCAAAAAAGCATTTCTGCCAGTAAATACAAGTGAGGAAAATACCAAGAACCATGAATCAAAACACAAAAGTTTTAACTTACACAACACACTTTTTACAGGAAATACTTAAACATATTCCACATCTTAACCATTTTAGTGATTGAAACGGACCCCATATTCTGAAACCATGTTTTAAAAGCTTCTCACAGGACCAACTTAAAACACCAACAAGCTCATGGGACAGACTTGAAATATCAGCAACCTCAAAACCAAACTTCATATATAAATTAGAAAAACAACATCTAGCTGAACAAAAATATTTACTTTTCAAAATGCAATTGCTAAGACAAACTCCCTAGTCATCTGTTTCAAAATGTGTCAGTCATCAGTAACCTCAGTGCACAAACAAAAAAAAACCCCACAATCCTTTCTTTTTTGACTACTTTATACAGCTGCAGAAAAGTAGGGCTTTATTGAAGTGACTTCCTTTCTACATAGTATTTTCAAAATATCAAGATAGCAAATATTTAATTAACAAAACCCATATTTAATGTGTTTTCACAAATTATGTGTTGTTTTCACAAATATTATGTTACATTAAAATAATATTTCACCACTGAATGAATATTCCCTTTTATTTGAATATAGTAGCACTTTGCAGCTTTTATTAAATTAACAGCTAGAGAATAAAGTGTTGTTACACAATAAGAGATAAGAGATATTTCAGTATCTAATTAGGAGAGGTGATAAATGTACGAAGGAAAATTACAGAAGTAGAACGCTGGAACCTTCAAAGAAGAGTCCTCACTTATGTACCAGTACTTCTGCTTTTCAGTCTAGGAATAGATTCATTATCATCAACTATATTTTTATAGTTTCAGAAATTCATATGTTTTCAAATAGGTGCAGAATTTACTTTTCATTTGGATAAGTTTGAAGTCTTTTATTTCGAGGAAAAAAAAAAAAGTTGCAAGTGCCACAATTTACAACAGTGAATAGCAAATAATTACAGAAGACATTTGGAAAACCACCAATGTTTAAGAGATTTTCAGCTGTTGGCTAAACAACTGCAAGTATCTCTGCCAAAACTAGAATAAAATGTCTAATCAAAAGTGACTTTTGCATACAGACACTCAGGAGGCACTCATGAAGCTTTCACCTACAAGGTGGCAAGTCCATGTCATCTCTGATTCTTAGATCTTATCTACTGCTCTAACTGTGAGCAGAGCTTGAGATGCTTCTCTTAGTTCTACACAGGGTAAAACATTGCCATCTTGAATTAAACCATCTCCTCTAATAGATTTTCACTCTGCAAAGCAGTAAGGTTACAGAACCAGAGAGCCTTATGATGTTCACCTACAGCATGAACAGTTTTTTCATGCACTTCTCCTAAGTAAATATAAGGGTTAAGAGGTTACTAGTTCAATCTTGAGACATGCTCTACTATATTTCAACATTAAGAAACCTGATGCTATATTTTAGACTAATTTTTACATTTGGTTAAATTCTAGTTCTTCAACTCAGAAATTCATCATGAGGTGAGCCACTGAGAACAGCACAAACACAGAGAAAACTGCATTTATTAGTGGCTTAATAGACAAACTGTAGAAAATTGCATGAAAACAGCATATGGATAATGGTGTAGAAAAAGTCAGTGCATATAAATATACAAAGGCATACACAAAAAGGAAATGACTTTCGTTCAACATCGCCTTGTAGTAAAAGATGTTCTAGAAATGTTCTCTGAGGGAAAACTACTTAGGCCCTCAGCAATGCAGCAAGTGGGGCAGAGAATATAAAGAAATGGACAAAATTTAAAAGATCATATAAAAAAAACCAAACCTTTCAAACATGACTGCATAAGGATGTACAAAATACAGATTCAAGGTAAAACAAGCAAGTCTATTCCATATGAGACTAACCAACAGTGATATGAGTAATGTCATGCTTATAAAATTTCAATATATGGAAGACATATAAGTCACATTTTAAAGATATGAGTATTTGGAGCTCAAATACACATTTTGAATACATATTAAAAAGTAATTTTAACCCATGATCTTTCCAGAAGATATAAAAGCTGCAGATCCTCTAAACTTTCACAGCAGAAATCAGCTGTTTCTTGAGATACCTTTAGTTCAATGCATACCCGTTAAAACACTGACCTCAAAACTGGAAAAAAAATTGCTTTAGAGCATGTACATACAGGCAGTTCTTATGCTACTTCAAGAGCACACAAAGTTAACATTAAAACATAAATAAAGCATTTTGCTTCAGTTTAGGATCTATCTTGCAAAATGTTAAATTCTTGTGCAAAGTCATCAAATGAATTTACAACCAAAAGCATGGAAAAATTTATTTTCCACTTAGAGAAAAGAACATAATTTCTACTAACCTTCAGGATCAAGTAGTTTTTCAATGCCGAGGTGTTGCCTGGCTATGTTGAAGGCATGGTCTAATCGTTGTACAGGTGACCGCTGAGAAGCAACAGCATTCCAATCAAATAGGTCTGGTCTAAAACAAAAATAACATGAATATTAAGTTTCTCAATTTTTTAGCATTAGATTTAATTGCATATTTCTACAGCTATCCATCAGCGTCAGTTACTACTTTATTATTTCCTTAATGAAATAGCCTGTTCAACCAGTGCTGGAACTAATGAAGCTTGATTTCTAATTGGTTTGCACCCTATACTCATCCATGTCCATCACCATCACATTTACCACATTTCTTTTCTCCACTAAGTCCCAGCAGCCTACGACCTCTACTCCCCCAAACCACCTGTTTTCACCCATAGCACTCTGCTCCTGTCACTACCTAAAATGCCCATAGTGAGTTTGCTCCCCACTTCCAGTCCCCAAGAGTGCCTGGGTGAGAGGGGTGATGTGCTGTGGCCATGTACACTGAGACTGTCTTGTGGTGGCCGAGCAGGACAGAAATACTGAGGTCATTTTGCAGCCTTCCTCCCTTCTGTCTCCAGCCGTGAGTTCTTCACTTCTCTTCCTATTTCTAAGAATGGAATTGCTTCTGAGATTACCAGCTCGCTGTTATATCTGATCAAAATTGGTCAACAAGTTCAAAAATTCATGACCTGAGAACATATCCAGCATAGGTTCACATGACACATTTCTTACCAAAACCTTTAGAAAAATACACACTTTTCAGATGAGTATACAACTTCAGTTCACTCATAGGTTTTAGCTGATAGCAGCAAAAGCTCTAGAGCAATATTTACATTCTCTTGCAGGAAAAGACAGAACAACCAAAGCTAAATTATTGCTCAGATACAGAGCCTGAGCCCTTGTTACTATCAGTTGAACTATTTGCAATATAAATAATGTTAAGACATTGTGATCTTTGGCATTTAATCTGAAAGTTATCCATTAGGAGATCAGAATTTGTTTTCAAGTGCTCTGAAAAAAAAGTTTAATCAGGTCTTCTGTAATTAATGTGTATGTAATATGAAGAAAACCAACTACACTATTTGTGACTTTGACACAGTGCTCTAAATCAGAAAATATTTAAAATTATAATTTTACCTACAGATAAGTCGAGTATGTTATTTACAAATTAGAATTTTGCAATTAGTTATGACAGATTTACTTACATTTTTACTAATTTTAAAAGTTCATTTTAAATGGTATGTCATAGTTATAATAGATGGCAAAAACATTCACTACATTCTAGTCTACTAAGAGAGCAAACGAAAAATACTATTTATGTATTAGTAACTTTTCAG
Organism: Pampusana beccarii; assembly: GCA_013399365.1. Taxonomy (NCBI): domain Eukaryota; kingdom Metazoa; phylum Chordata; class Aves; order Columbiformes; family Columbidae; genus Pampusana; species Pampusana beccarii. The sequence goes on from VWYH01005718.1 coordinate 335,066, forward strand.
TTATGCACCTTTGCTGTCCAATTTTTTTTTTTTAATTAATTAATGAGGGGAGAGCTTCTATGTGCAAAGGTTCTTAGACGTTAATTAAAAATAGAGGTTTCTCCTTCCCACATGCAGAATAACTTCAAAACATTAAGTTAGCTGAGGGCAGGATAGAAAGAGAGATTAAACTTAAGAGGTGGTAATCTCTGTTTCTAGTCATGGATGCATTAAGTCTGTGATCTCATAGGCTGGTTTGTGTACTAAAACATAGGCATTTTCAAAATACAGATTATGTCTGCACAATTTTTTCCATCCTTCTTGTACTGGGTATGACCAGGATGGAGTCACCATTCTTCATAGCAGCCCAAATGATGCTGTGGTCTGGATTTGTGGCTAAAACAGTGTTAATAACAAACTGTCTACTGCAGAACCACGCTTACACAGCATCAAGACCTTTTCTTTTTTTCCCTTGTACCTTCCCCAAGTGAGTAGGCTGGGGCAGGCAAGAAGCTGGAAGGGGACACAGACAGAACAAGTGACCCAAATTAGCCAAAGGAATACTCCATCCTATAAAACTTGCTCTGCAATAAACACTGGAATAAAGGAAGAGGGGGGTTGAGGGGTTGTCTCCCAAGGTGTCTGATGCTTGATGACTGGCTGGGCATCAGTTTGCTTGCAGAAGATGCTGTGTTATTGCCTTTGCATCACCTATTTTTGTATTCTTTCCTTCAGTTATTAAATAGTTTCTGTTTCGACTCATGAGTTCTCTTGCTTCTGCTTTTCCTATTCACTTCCTTGTCCCAGGGGAGAAGGAGGAGAAAAATGCAAGGGGCTGTGTGGGTGCTCAGCTGCTGACTGGGATCAACCCACCATGCTCGTACGCCATACACTACAGGCATACTGTAAGCTCATATATCATATTTAGCAAAGAGAACACTGTAATAAGCACAAAGGTTTCCATTATAACTTTCTCAAAAGGCTCTGCAAGGATATGTTGCACAAATACTACAGAGACAAGGGTGTAAAAGATTATTCAGAGGCAAAAGCTTCTAGCACAAAGAAAGAAAAGAACGAGACCTCCCTCTCCTGCAAAATGTTTTTACAGGGATTTGGTTCAATGTTCTAATCACACTTGTGCTGCTCAGAGCAACACATTATATTCAGACAATCATGACTCATTTGGTGATATAAGATTTTATATATAGGAATATGTTTTCTCCTAAACAGCCAGGACTCCACTTGGCAAGAACAATAACATTTAGAATTCTCCATTGAGAAATGACACTCTGTCATCATTAATAGTATCTTAGATGTCCAATTTCATCCAACTTCTCAATTGCATAATCCAGCAGGATATTTTCAAGTTAATGTGTCCAGGTAGGCCAAGACTATTGTCATCACATCTGCAGAGGTAGGATTCTCAAGATATGACACAGTGAATGATTAAAAACAAAACAAAGCAAAACAAAAAACCCACTACACACACAACACAAGCAGAGAAACAGCCAAGCACTCAAACCAAAAGTTTGAATAACAACATTTCAGATAACGCCATGTTGTAGAACACCTGGGTTGAATTTGCATGCTTACTAGTTCTACCGCACATGTGTCTGCCTGTGTAGAACATACACAGCATGTCTCTTTTACACCTACTACAGATGGCAAAAATTTGAGCCCTCTGAGACACAACTATGAAAAAGAAGTACTAAGAGCTCTACAGTAAACCACTGACAGGTTTCTTACAAATTTTCTTAGTATTGTACATACAGAAGACAGCAGAGATTCAAAGTCAACTTAAAAGTATAAAGTGATCTACACCAATTCAGCTCAGCCAGAAACAATTAAAAAGAAAAAAAAAAAAAGCTTTCCTTATTCCAACAGTAATTTAACTTCCTAGATTTTCCTTTTGTTGGAAGAATACTTGAGTATATGCATTTCAGCAGCACCATCACTAGAATACATGTGTCATAACGTCAGCTTGAGGCATCGACTCCTCAGTGTGATGTGTCTAGATGTTTCACAGGATATATTTATGTAGCAAAACTACCAAGTATTATTTCAGGAGACATTACAGCCTAGAAGTTTAAGAATTGTGATATATGGCAAATAGCTTTTAAAAAATAACTTAAACAACACTGAAGCAGGATTTCAAATCACATGTAGCTTTCTAAGGAGTTTAAATACAGGGATGAGTAGGTATGGAATAGCAGGGAAAAGAAATAAAATGCAATACTGATTATCTGCTTTCATTTTCTCTCTCCATATTATTCAAACTGTACAAAGGGAGAGGAAATTTGTTATGTCTGCAGCTTGGTTCATGTCTGACAGGGAGTAAAGCCAAGGAGACATAACCAGCAGTCTTCACTCATCTCCCTGAGCACATTAAAGTATTTTGTGACAGACACACTCAACCCCCCTTCCCCAGCCAAACCAGCAGCAGCTTGGTTTAGGCTCCAGAGGAGGTAAAGGCCTGAGCTGCAGCCAGGCCAAGAACTCCTTCTAGGAGACCCACAAGGAAGCAGAATGTCACACTGAACACCGATAAATTGTGGGTGCAGGGTGTCTCGTGCATACCTTACGCACTGTATGCAATTTAAGTACAAGTCAATCACTTTATTCCATAAATATGACAGCCTGAGTGAGCCTACTTTGAGCTCTCCCTACTGAACAAGTGTGGCTGTATGGCGATGATCTTTTACTACTCACAGATCACTGGATGAGCCCAATTTAATCATTTAGCTGCAGACCCTAGCAACGATACAGAGTGTCAAGACACATCTTCAATTTCCCTTTATTTTTCCACAGAGACAACCTGCTAAATCTTTTTTCCAAAAATGGAAAGCTAATTTTAATGCGTGCAGATATAGCTATTAGGATCAAATAATCGTCCCAAAAGTTTATGAGCAGAGAAGAAAAAATAAACGGAATTTCTGGCAGAAATAACCTATTTATTCATTCAAATAATTTTTTTCCATGTGGACCTGAAGTTAATTCATTTAAGATGCGTATGGCAGTGAATCCTGAGGAGGTAACCAATTTTGCAAAGCTGCAGATTCAAGAAAAGCGAGAGAAACAAAGCATATGCTCCAGAGAAGAATTCTGAAAGAAGTGGAAGATTTTGAAGATACTTTAACATCACAGGATGCACTGTTTTCATTTCTTCAACATTTCTGATGTGTCTCGTTTCTAAAGTATCACAAGCCTTTAAAACAGCAACCTTTATAACTTATGTAATGTTTGGTAAAAAATAATTCCACAAAGGTAATTATTAACATCACAAAGAAACATCATGCACGTTTAATAAGCTATTTTCTTAAGCCATATTCACATCTGGCTAAGGTTTTAATGCTATTAGAATTGGGCTGCAATAAAATAATTTAGCAGAAGAGCTACTTGCAGAACTAATTCAAAAAAACTTCCCATCAGTGTATGTAGAGAAAAGCCACATTTAGATAATAAAAGTTACCATCTCCTTTTCAAGAGAAAAGTTGTTATATTGTTGTTGTTCTAGCTTTATTTATAGAGGAAAATCTTGTATATGTTTTCAGTACAACATAAACAAATCAGAAGCCAGTAACTAGCATGTAACCTAGCATCTTGTTACAATAAAAGTATTACCATACCTCTTCACACCATTGCTTTTACTTCTGCTTTTCCTTTAGCTTCCTGAAGACAAACTTTTGCTTCTATCCAGGACCTTTTCAAAATACCATTTTCCTGCTCCCCTCCTCACTCTGCCATCCTGAAGCAGAAACAGCTACACTGAAGTGCTAATTTCTAAGGCAATCACCTGGCCCAACTTCAGGCATTTTAAGGAAACAAGGAGAAGGGTAAATAATGCCACTTGCTCCCACTTCTAAATCCTGATTAAAGTGCCAGAAGAAAAAACAACAACAACAACAACCAAAACAAAACAAATAAAAAAAAAAAAAAAACACAACACACAAAAACCCCACAACCAAATAAACAAACAAAAAACTCAACAAAGTTAGAGGAAAGAGGTAAAGCTCTCTCTGATAACCATCTGGAGGAAAAAAATTACAAGTAAACAGGGAAAGCTCTTTGTGATCTGGAGCCTGGAGTAGGGAGAGTTTAAACTCTAACAGGAGTGACCTCTCTTCCTTAGCAAAATGTTTTAATTTCCAGATATTTCTAGGGTGATGGTACCACTCCACCACTGCTGCCTTGTTTGTTCAGTTCAATGCAGAACATACCATTCACGGAACTGTAGCCCAAGTTTATATTCTGAATATTCACACCCTGGGCTCCTTGAGTTGCCCTTGTAGCTTTGCCAAGTAACCTGTGCTCCACTGCTCCTCACATTCAGTATTAAAAACAATTGCTAAAAAGCCTGTATGTCCATAGGGAGCTGGTGGTTATACAAATGGGAATATCTAGTAAAATAAACCCCTTTGTAAAATGACAGAGAAAGGGCATTAGATATATCTGATCAAAACAAAACAGTCAGCCATAAACAATGGAATAGTGGGTTAAGACTATGAGAGATTAAACTCTCTACTGAGAGTACTGCTCATAGTCAACATAGTTAATACAAATTCCACACTACTGTCTGAACTGCTAAAAAAAAAAGTTTTGGTTTGTTTTGTAACTTAAGACATGCAGTTATTTCATTATTATCAACCACCAAAGCAAAAGGAATCACATTAGATGTTTTGGGGGATTCATGGAGAGCCAGTATTCTCTCCTTGATAATAATATTTAAGCATTTCATGTCTTAGAAGTTCAGGGAATTTTGTGGTTGAAGTCATTTCACTTGTGCACATATATTGTGGGAAGCCAAAAAGGCTGCCTTAACTTTTTTTCCTCCATTCTTGGGCTTTTTGCATCTGAACTATGAACAAATATTATTTAGTACTATCTAGAACATTTTTGGAGGGCAGATACATAAAGCATAACAGTGGTATAAACAGAAGAACAAGTTACAACAACTTTCCCATGTGTTTGTTCCTTGACAATTAGGACCTTGACTATGACTATGATTAATATAACAATATTTTCTATAATGCACTGTCTGTTCTCAAATGTTCCACACAAATCACTCAGCCTGGAAACTTTATGGTGAAACAGGTAAATACTATTTAGCAATGAAACTGAATGATATATTCAGAGAAACACATGAACATGATGTAAGAGAGGATGGAAGGGGTGTATTTTTTTATTTTTCAAGACCAGATGGACACATGGAATATATTGTTAGTAGCAACTTCAGAGTGTGTTGATATCAAAACGAACAAGAGATGTAAGTCTATCTCCCATTTTTATCTACTCAGTCGACATCCTTCTGCTATTCTTCTTTCCCCACCCTCAAAAGGAGCTGCCCAGAGACAAATCTAGTGCAACAAAAATCTAAGAGGCTGTGAATTGAGGTTGAACAGAAAGCTGATGGAGGATAAACTAAAGATATAAACTAAAGACACAAAAAATAATATAAACATAAGATAGTGTATGCTCTTATTTATTTTAAAGTTCATATGTATTTCCTTCGAAAGTATTTCCCATTATGTGCTGTGAGCTGCAAAAAGTCAAGTTCACAAAAAAGTTAACTTCATTTCCCTGAAATCACAACGAAATCTTGTGACTAAAAATTTCCTACTTACTGTAAGTAGTGTTTTGTGAAAGTAGAATGTTAATTAGATCTATTTCTAGTAAGTTACCACTTAAAAATTTGAGCTCTCAGCCAATATTTCAGATGAGGCAATACATATACTACAGTGTGGTGTATATTTTGATACAGTTATAAGAAAAGGCTTGAATTATTTTTAAAAGCAAAATCTAATTGTAAAAATACTAGTGTGATTTTGGTACACAGTAGGACTAACCACAGCATGTAGCAACTGATCTTAATAGCTTACTACTTTATGCTAAAATACCATTCTTAACATTACACCATAAAAGTATTACAAAGTACTGGTTTTAAAAGCAAATGAAATTTGATTGAGTTTAGAAAACAAAATGTAATGTTTGCATATTGTGACTGATTCTTATAGATGTCAAAAATAAATTACTTCAATGCTACCAGGAAATCTTCCCTCACTTTCAGTCAGCATAGATACTATGGAAAAAATTGGCTATAATCATTTTTTCAGTGTTGTAGAGATTTTTGGTTGTTTTATTAGTGTCTTTTGGTAGCATATAGTTTAGGCATAGTGCCAAAGTTGGCAAAAATACATATACCAGGCACCAAGTCCACCATATGAGTTCATTATCGTACCTGATTTTCAAACTATGGCTATCCTTTGTTTGTGACTAATTCTGCTTCCATTCCTGAGAACATCTAAATGTGATGAAGACTGTGCATGCAAATTACAGTCTGAGGGTCAACGTGAAGACTTACCACTTACCTCTGAAATACACCTTAAAGAAGGGCTAAACTCAAAGACTTCAGTGTCAAAAGAAGCTACTATTTGCATAAAGACTACTTTTGACAAATCAAAAAAATCTTCTAAGTTGTAGGAATGATGAACATATGTCTTAAATATTTAAAAATAATATTTTTCATCAATGTGTTTTATACATGTACTACGTTACTTCCTATTTAACCATAAAGACAAACACAGCTGTTCTGACAAGTAGATCAACAAATCCTTCTTTTCCTTCAAGAGCTCATCTCAATATAAAAATTGCTGAGATAAAGAGAGATACTGAAACTTACTGTAGAGAGGAACAATAATGAAAGAGGAAAAAATACAACAGAAAAAGTGAATTAATGAAGAATAGAGGAATAAACTCAGAGAAAGACAGGAAAAAGAAGAGAACATCTGGATAAAACTTTATGGATAATGGTGAAATGAAAGAGAAAAAAGTATAACAGGAGAACTTGAGAAATAGAAAATCAAACAGGGAAAACAGAGAAGCTAAATTTAAAAGTGTTTGTCTTCAGAGGGCTTGTCATTCTATGTATGCAAACTACAAAATATTAATAAAGCATAGGATGTGTGAGACACCAGCTTTCCCTGAGATTTCATCTAAACTGGAGTTTGACCAACTTTTATTAAATGTATATTCTAACTGCCTTATTTAGGCATGAAGCCAAGACACTGACACCCAACAAGTAGGTACCTTCATTTTAGAGTGGCTAAGTTAGGTGTCAGCGCTTCTTGGAGAAGGCTTTTCATTCTTATAGGATGAAACTAAGTGCTCCTGAACACTCAGCATGTGTTCGTGTACCTATTTTATTGATTGTATCTTGAATCTTGAAGGGCAAATCAGTGCTCCTGCATACTGAATATGAAGTGCAAAGTCACCAAAAATCAATATAGCGAATACACTAAGTACAGAGGTTCATCTTAAAAATTACTGACTCAGGGCTTCTGAGAACATTAGGTCTTCCCCTGAGACTTTTGCAGAATAACTTAGTGACTAAAGTCCAGAAGAAGACAACTGGTGTGTCTTGGAGACTTGCCTTAGGGAATCTGAATGCACACTCACCATTTCCCAGACGAGTGCATTAACTACTGGGCAAGAGACCAGACTTCAATGGAGTAATTCTTTTTTACTTCTATTGAAGATAGGCTCACTGTGCAGAAAGCTACACAAGATTTATGGCAGCAGACACAAGAAGAGTAAAAGCAAGCTTAAGTTTTGCAGCCCTGTTTTAGAAAACCTAAATAAAGTGCATAAACTGTAGTGAGCAAGAAATTAACGTTCACAAGTGGTGAACTTTGCACTGAACTGAACACAGCAGTGCATGAAGTACGACATACGGACCCAGAGATTTGTCTAAACAATCCCAGTGTGCCTTAGGCCAGCAACTGCTTTCCCCAACAAAAGACTGTTCCTGAATAAGCACCTCTGTTCAGACTTCTGGAGCTTTTCTTACAGAGAGGGACAAAATGAGATTTCTGATTACCGATTTCAGACACCAGATGATATTACATGGTCCTGTAGAGCATGCAGGCTGAATATCTGAGTATCAGATAGATATCCTAATCAGGAAACAGGCAGTCTGATATTGTGTCTAGGTAAAAAAACATATCACCACTTTGGCCTTCTGCTGCACTGATTTGCTGAAAATGAAATATGCCATAGATCACTGCTGGGTTTAGCCTTTGAGTCTACAGCACTAATTAGCTACCCAATATAATTTCAGTATAAATATTTTTTTGGCATTTCTGAAATAAGTATCTATTTTTTCTGCCCCAGCTGTATCCAGTGCAACAAAAGGCAGCACTGTACCACCAAAAGTTGCAGGAATCACTTAGTCCTCTTTGTATCGTAGTTTCTGTGTGACTTAAGTAGCCTGGTGGTTGAGTAAAAATCAGCATTTTCCCACTTAATAAGGTTGTGTATGGGCAATGCCCACAGAAATTATGCATAAGCTCCCATACTGTAACAGCACTTCCATGAAGGTAAGTGATGCAGATAGAAGAGTATCGCACACCAAGCTTTTTTTGTTTGTTTGTTAATAATGTACAAGTATGGAATCAGATTGTAGGACAGAAACAGATTCATCAATTTCTAAAGGATAACTGCATTCGTACATTCAGGTCCATCAGAATGAAACCACTTATGAAATGAGAGACAGAGTATCATGGTTTAACCCCAGCTGGCTAAACTAAGCTAAACCTAAACACCACGCTCACACTCCCCTGGTGGGATAGGGAAGCGAATCATAAGAGTAAAGGTGAGAAAACTCTTGGACTGAGATAAAGACAGTTTAATAAGTAAAGCAAAAGCCATGCACACAATCAAAGCAAAACAAGGGATTCATTCACTGCTTCCCCTCGGCAGGCAGGTGTTCAGTCATCTCCAGGAAAGCCAGGCTTCATCACATGTAGTGGCTACTTGGGAAGACAAACGCCATCACTTCTATCATTCTCCCTTCCTTCTTCTTCCCCTAGCTTTATATGCTGAGCATGATATCATAAGGCGTGGAACATCCCTTTCGATCAGCTGTCTTGGTTGTGCACACTCTCAACTTCTTGTGCACCCGCCACACCATGAGAAGCTGGAAAGTCTTTAGGTACTACTCGGCAACAACTAAAATATCAGTGTATTATCAACATTACTTTCATGCTAAATCCAAAACACAGCACTATACCAACTACTAGGAAGAAGATAAAGCCTATCCCAGCCAAAATCAGGACACAGAGAAAATTAAAATGAGAAATGATCGTCAGAGGAAATAACAAAGTAAGTTAAGAGAGTGTCTGAAGAAACACCATCAAAACACATTTTAATGAATGATCAATGAACGAAGTAGTAGTAATTGAAAGCTAGTGACATAGTCACTATAATCCTTTTCTTATTTAGCTCCCCAAATGCAGTTGTCCTAATACCTGTATAAACACACCAATACCAATCAACAGTTGAGTAACAGTAGGATGGTGGGAAAGCCAGTTGTTAATGTTATAAGTACCAAATGCAGATGAAAGACATACACCAAGACATTTTAGAGTATAATAAATTCTTCCTTAAGATAATGCCTCACTCCTAACATTACAAACAACACTTGTAATCGAAAGTTCCTGTATCTTAGTTCAGTCAGATCTATTCAAGGCTCCCAGGTATACGGAGGGTGAAAAAACAGCCCCACAGCAAGAGATGTCTGCTCTGCCTGAGATAGTGTAAGGCATAGCCACTGTAAAAGGCTCTCTGTGTTGGACTTTGGACTACAGCAGCAGTAGATTTAATCAGACAGTTTCATTTGGAAAACTAAATGAGCCAGTGAAAAATTTGGAAAGAAATATCCGTAGCTCTTCACTGATTAAGTTGGAAAGCGTATATTGTCTCAAACGATGCTTTTAGAAGTATTTTGCCTTATTTTATTTTAAGCCTTTAATGCAACTGAAAATAAATGGCCTGACTTGTAGCTTGCAAATCCCTGTTGTCTGTTACTTAATAGAACACTCTCATTTACCTGTTCAAAAACTCAACTCTCACTGATAATTTGGAGCAGTCAGCCACTTTGCAGGACAGACCCCTTGAGCAGAGAGGTGTAGAAGTAAGAGAGATCAGGAGGCCTACTTCATTGAAAAAACAAGTACTGCTTTAAAACCAGTAGCGGCAAGAACTAGGCCTTTAAGATAGATAGGCTTGCATGTCTTCCTTATGGCGAGTACACAGAACCACCAGAGAACTTTGAAATAGAGTTTTATACAGCTGTCCTGGGTTTCGGCTGGGATAGAGTTAATTTTCTTTCTAGTATCTGGTATAGTGCTGTATTTTGGATTGAGTATGAGAAGAATGTTGATAACACACTGATGTTTTGGTTGTTGCTAAGCAATGTTTATAACAAGCCAAGGACTTTTCAGCTGGAAGGCCACAGGGAGGGAGCAAAGGCAGGACATCTGACCCAAGCTGGCTAAAGGGGTACTCCATAACATATGACGTCATGCTCAGTATATAAACTGGAGTTGGCCAGTTATTTGCCAGGGGGCTCAGGAACCAATGTACTATCAGTGTTGAAGGTGGTGAGCAATTGCATTGTGCATCACCTGTTTTGTATATCATAATTATTAGTATTATTATATTTTTTTATCTTCCTTTACCATCCTTTTAAACTGCTCTTAACTCACGAGGTGGTTTATTTTTTTCCTTTCCCCCCTTTCAACTCTCTCCTTCATCCCACTCAGGGGGGTAGTGGGCAAGTCGCTTCGTAGTCCTTGTTGCCAGCTAGGGCTAAACCACAACAAGAGCATAGACTAGAACAAGACAATTCCTGATCAAATCAGCTTCCCTCAGATCAGCTGAAGAAACAACATGAAAGGTTTTGAAAGCAAAGGCTGGTTTCTCCAGCTGTGTCCTTTCAATGCAAATCCATACTTGCAATCCAGCAACTGACAGGCTTTGAACAAACACTACATTTTCCTTCACTATGTCCCCACCAGAAAATCTCTTTCTCTCTAGGAAATCCTCAGAGGCTTATTTATGGATTTATTCCTTTCTCTTCTCAAAAGCTTCCAAGCCCACACTCATTGAGACTATTTACTTGCTATATACACTGAAATTTCAGAAAAGGATCTGAACTCAGCATATTCAGCCATGCTGTGGAAAGCTCAGAACCTCTCCCTCCACAAGAGGATACAGTTCAGCACCAAACATAGCAGCTCGGTCAAAGGGAACAGGCAGCCATTTAAAAGAATGATGAAAAACCCACGCAGGAAGCAGCTAAAAACCCCACATAATAGATGCACCATTCTCAAAACCTGTTATAGCTCACTGAAATAATGAAAAGTTAGTTTTCCTACCTGTGACTGTGGAGGAGTGCATTGAAAGCCAATCCATCAGACCAGCTACTGGTGAAATTGATAACATTGACTTGTGGGTAATTACGAGTCGATTGGCGGACCCAGCTCAGCAGAATCTTTTCACTGTTTGTCTGCTGCAGTCCAGCCATGATGTTTTTCATTACATCTTTGACCTGCAACAAGAGACGCAATTTCATTGATGATTGAACTTATTCATTAAAAGTTTGAAGTTTGGGGGTGGGGTTTTTGGTTGGTTGGTTGGTTGGTTTGGTTTTAGCCCAAAAAACATCCATTGCCTAGATTTAAGCATTAAAGAAAAATCTTCTAGGTAATTACAGAACATACTTGGTGTCACAGTATAATGATAGCAGTCAATTCTGAATACTTAAAGACAACTGATATTGACTTGTTCATCACCGTTGCTGATGCATTCAGTACATTCATCCCTGTGCCACGTGATATGTTCCATGCGTGAACAGAGATGCAGATTTTTTTTTCTTCACTTAAAGGAAAAGAAATCATTCAAACTAAGTATTTTTCCATGTGGTTTTCTTTTCTCTGGAAATATATCCTTAGTTAGTATGATATATTACAGAAAAAGTTCATAAAAGGATGAAAAGAATTCTTCTCTCTTTGACAGACTTGAAATAAGTACCAAGGCAAAAGAAAGGTGTTCAGTGCACAGTAATGTTTTTTACTTACACGTGCAAACTACATTTGCATACATGCACTTGGATGAAAAGTGAATTTCATTGCACGCATTAAAAGAGTATTGTGTATTTTTCTTTTTCTTCTAGTGAATAGTTAATATTCCTCTTTCATTTGAGAAAGCTCATTGACCTCCAGTTATTATTTTACAAAAAGCCATTAATTCTGAGGGCTTCTAAAAATATTAGCCTGGGGTTTGACATAATGGAGTTGATTATATATTTCTTAGGAACTTCTTTACTAGTGAAAGTACACCCCAAACTTCTATTAGAAAGTCTATAATTTCTTGTCCTGTAAAGTAATTCCTTTTAAATCGTTGCTCTCTCCATATACGTTGTAAAAATTAGCAGCTTTTAAAAAATACTCACTGAGATATAATTTAATTATAAAGTTGTTTATTGTTGCTTACTCACTTATGGAATATATAATTTCATTAAAATTCTTTCATTTTCTTTTTGAGACTTAGGTATAAAGTTAACTTTATACGTTACTAGTTTCTGAAATGGGAGGATAAACTGATCCTCTTTAAATTTCATTGGATTCATTCCTGACTTTAGTCTAAGATTGTAATTTTCACCAATGAAAATTAATACATAATTCCATCAAATAAGAATAGCAGTATTTTATAGCTGCCTGCATCTCTACACCAGGATAAAGAAAGTAAAGATTTTAAGAAAATTACAACATAAACTGTTTAGTTTTGCTTCATATTTCTGAGAGGATGTTTTGAGTTTCTCATTAATATTTTCAGTGTCTTCATATCTGAGAGCTGTCAAAGTAGATTTACTTAATTCAGCAAGAAGCTAAGAGTTTTGCCTCCTATATTTCCAGGCAAAACCCCTTCACTAATAACAAATAGAAAATTTTGTTGTTCATGAACTCAGGTGCTAAAAAAGAAGAAAAATTTTTGAGATTAGCATCTATTTCATCAAACTCAAACAATATGAAAGACTAGAAAATATTGAAATTACAGTAATGGAGAACTGGCCAAGACAGGGTTTCATTGTTCATTTTGGATTTTTATCAAGTGCTTGTATTTACAAATGCAGATTTATGTTATAAGAAAACAGCCATATTTGAAAAATACAACACACATTCTTATAAAAGGATAGGTGAATGAATGCAGAAACACAAGATTTAGAAATATAAAAGTTCATAACATACAGAAAAAATCAAGTGTATGAGTTGACATTAACATAACAGAAAGGAAACAGAGGAAACTAGGCAAAAACAATAAAACAATGAGTTGTCAGAAAGCCAATTATTCTGAAGAATCCAGGTGATAGTTTTCCTTTTGATTTAAAGAGACAAAGAAAAAAACTTAGCATTTATTTCTATTTTTGAGTAAATGAATATAAAATAGCTTCAAACTCATCTCGCTGAGTTTAATACGCTGACAATGGATAAAGATTTACTATCATTTTCCTGCATTTCTCTGCAACAGTGAAGACTTACGTTTATGTTTTTTTTGGTTGTCTCCTAGGGAATGGCAAGCATTTAAAATAACAAAGTAAAAGGGTCTGATCTCATACCAAAGGCTGAATTAATTTTCCATTCAGTTAGAAATGTTGAAAAACTCCACTTCTGTGACTGGAGCCACCTTGTCATCCTGAGTGCCCTGAAGGGTGCTGCCACCCCTCCCCACACATCTTCTCGGTCCCAACACGCAACACTGTGCCACACCATGACATACCATGGCACATCACGGCAGGTGCAGCACCACGCTGCCCACAGGTTGGCTGGGCCCTGGAGCAAGATCAGTGTGTCAGCAGAAAAGTGCTGGCTGACACTGGGTTTAAAAGGAAGCTTTTTGAAGGCCTCCCTGTAAAGACGCACTGTTCAGGAACTGTAGTATGTAGAGATGTTCTTGCATCAGCCTGAAGAGGTTTTGGATGTATAAGGTCCCTCAGCTTCCCAGGCTCAAAAGCTACAGCCATTTCAAAGTGTCTGGTAGGCTCTGACCCTTGCTGTCAAATGACGAGGTGACCTTGATGCTCCTTTCTTTGTTACCTCTAATTTCTAATGCAGTAAAACCTACAGGAAACAAAGCTCTAAGGCATAGGAAACTCTGACTTCCGGAGAACAGAAATATTTGCTCTTCCTGGGGAATGGACCTATTTTACGGCAAAAAGAAAAGATTCAATTTTGAACAGAAGCAGGGAAAAAGGCAACACAGATGTCACCAAGATGACTTCCAAAATGTCAAATGGAAAGCTGTGAATGGAAAGGGAGCACTGCTGTTCTCGTCACCACCCTGAGAAGTGGCCAAAAGCAGAATAGCATGCCAAGGCCTGGCCCACAGTGGCAGGGGACCTCTGATCTCCCTGCTGCAGGACCACGGCCTGGAATCTGTGTGTGTAGCTGTGTGCATCTAAGGTGACCAGGAACACAGCACGACCTCAGGCTTGTGCTACATCTGTTATACCTAAAACCAACACTCAGGCACATAACATTTTGTAAGACTGGCACTTGGCTTCAGGATGCCAGCCCCTAGAAGAGAGAGAGGGAAGGACAGAATCTAAAAGAGATATTCTCAAAGCAAGTTGTTTTAAATATACTCGATCAAATAGGGACATCACAGCTCCCTGACAGAATGACATTTAAAATTTTTACTTGCAATATTTCAGGTATTCTGACTGCACAGATTACTTTTTTTATAGCTAGAATCTACTCAAGTCTTTCAAATCACATTTTAAAGAAGTCTTCTAAGAACATTTTCATAGGGGTTCAAGACACCTATCAAAGTAAAGGATGTTATTTGCTCATTGGTTTGAGGTGGATTGACGGAACGGTTAATATTGCATTTCCACCATTCTAATTCAAAAGGAAATTAAATGGTAATTCCAATTAAAATACCAGTTCTGCAACAAGCACACAACAGACCTGATATAACAGGTCTACAAACAAGACTGACTGACTGTCGAAATGCACCTCTCTGAACTATTTGCCTTATGTATATGCCTATTATTTTGCCTTTTTTTCTGAAGAAAGTTGAGGTTTTGGTTGTGACTCTTACTAAACATTTTTGCTAGTTTTTTTTTTTTCATGCTCTACATGAAAATAAGTTTGCCCTTCAAAACAAAACAATGTGCACGCTGTAATATAGGATGATTTTCCACTCTTAAGAGTCTTTGTCAAATGTAACAGTTAAGAAATTAGTAGTTTGGTTTTGTTTTTGCTTAAAGGTTAACACTGCAGTAAGGCTGGGATCACAGAACTGTGAGAAAGAGGGCAGCAGTTTCAAGGGAATAGAAACTCTGATGGACTCAGTACCATAAAGGGCTTTGGCAGCAGGTGCTCAACTCAGAATGATGGTTCAATTACACTGAAACTTTTAATAATAATCTGAAAAACAGATTAGACAAGAAAGGACACAATCACCACAGGGATACAGAAGGACACAAGAGTTCTACTGAACAGAAATCAGAGCCGCAAGAATGAGTCGAATCTTGTGTGCTGCAATGCCTCCACCGCTGCCTCTCCACAATGGGACTGCTGACATCCATTCGGACAGGTACTGTCTCATTATTGCTTTCATGTATAGTTCTTCTACTATGTCATTTTTTTTCTTCACATTTAATGCAAAGAGACTGACATTTTTGCAAGAGATGGTTTTGTTGTCATATATAATTATAGATCTGTCCTAACCTGGTCCTAGCTGTAGAATGTGAAATTGGAAAAAGCTTCTTGCCTGTTCATCTGAAAAAAGTAAACGTCCACACAACTCGTGGTGTTTCTTTTTCGTTTTTTGCTTTTTTACATGCAGCTTGAAATGAATCATGTGTGTACTGCAAGCAAGTGGTGATCTAAGAGCACATGCATGATGTCAAAAACCTCAGCAGACTATACCAGGGAACATGTGTGTCTTCTACAAGCGTGCAAGTATGCCTTAAGAGGAATGGTGGGAAAAGGTGAAAGAAAAATTGATAAGTACACAGCTAATACTAAAGCACATCTTTAACGCTTTGCTTCAGGATAAAATACGAACAAATCAAAATATGTACTTGAATAGTCATCTCAGTCCATAACTCATGTAAATTAAAACACAGTGTTTCAAGGATTATTGGTAAAAGTTGCACAGCTAGGTTTCATATCCTATCTGCTCTTAATAAATAATTTAAAACAATGTTATACAATTAAACTAGTAAAATTAGAAGAAAAATGTTCCCTACTTCAATGAATGATGCATATGTGATTTTTTTTATAAGAGTGTTTAATTTTAAGCATAAAGTCTTTCAGGCTTTGTTTCCCGCCATCTTTTCTTCTAATGCTACAAAAAACTACAATTGTAGATTATTGCTTGGGGAACAGAGCCAAAAAAAATGGAGAAACTCTTAGATGAGATTCATATAAACACGCAGACTCAGAGCATCTAGATGGTAGTTTGAATTTTGAATTGTTATTCTACTGCTGCTTCAAAATTTGTTTACTTAAGTGTCCTTATCCACCATGTTGATTTTTACTAGATCTATGTCATAATCCCCACTTTCTCTCTAAAGAGAAAAGAAGCTCAATGAGCCACATCTGCTTCAATAAATTGTCAGAGTAGCAGCTTTTTAGCATTCTAAAAATAATTCTTGGCAGGCTGGGTCAGCAGTGAATAGCAACAAGTGTGATTACTTCATGAAAATATAAGTTATTCTCTCTAAGATACTAAAAACTGGCTATGAAAGCTATATATCCACATTGGCTTTGTCTAGTCATTTTTCTTACAATAACTGTATTATATATTGTCTTGAAACATCTGACTGTGAACACAGAGACAAAGGAGCTGCTGCTAATGCTCTAAAACCTATTTTATCTTCTTAAGATTCTTAATATTCTAAATATTCTAGGTAATATGTAAACAGACTGCCATAAAACTTGCTGATTTAGGACATTGTTTGCAAGTCTGTGTTTACTGTGAAGGTTGTAGCTGGATAACAATGGAAAAAAAGATCAGCAGAATAAAGGTACTTCATGGAAAGTAAGCAGCAGCACCACTCACCTGCCAGTGGAGGATTATATTCCAGATCAAACCAAGGGTCAGCTTATGATTTCCATCCACAATGTCTGAGCTCCCAATATTTACCAAATCAACCTAGTAAAGAAACAAAAAAATATTTGTACAAGATTAATAGCAAGCATGAGAGACTGGTGTTATTTTCATATATTTGGTGTTAAAACTTTGTGGTGAGGAAGCGGGAGGAACGGGATAGCATAAATATCTCATTTGGTTTCTGTTGTTTAGTAAACACCCAACTCATGTTGGCACAATTAATGTGCTGGCAAAAAGCAAGCAGCGATGCAGAGTTCCAATTATTCCAGTTATATCACATTGTGAAAACATACAATTAAAAGTGATAGCTAATAATAACTCAAAAAATCAAAAAGCCTCAATAACTACAAATCACAGAACTGACAGCTGACAAAGAAAAACTCCTGTATCATGCTCTTTACACAACACACTTTACTGAAATCTACACACACATCTGGACACTGTAAGATCTTACAAACCCAAAATATTATTCTACATATTTAGATTAAAAGAGAACTTATAGAACTTAATTAAATTCTACGCTGTATAAGACAAGGCAGGATGTGTTCTGGAGTACAGAGAAATCAACGATTGCGATCTAAGCAAGCCTTTTCCACATTAGTTTGTCCAATAACATAGTTTTTCACTATTATATTACGCATTTGCAATTTCATAATGCATCAGCATTTATCACCCTGGAATATTCTTTCCTCCGCGTATAAAATGATCCTTCACTCTCCCCCCACTTTTGACACTATTTTAATAAGAAAGTCAAATTCAGGGATGTGAGCGCAAGACAATACAAGCTAAGGCCTGTACTTCTGGATGGAAACTATGACTCTAAAATTTGCATCCTCACTGTTTCATAGATGCAGTTTTTCATGGTCAGAACTGATCTTCATACAGTAAAGTACCACATTCCTTCACAAATTACTCTCCTGCACTTCTGAAGCTATTTGAAGTTCCACCTGTAGAATGACTAAAGGTTTTGCACACTCAAAACAAACCTTGCATCTCTGTATATGTCATTTTTATTAATCACATACAAAGTAGATAATTTGTCAAGAACTGTAAAACTCTCTAAGAACTCTTTTCTTCAAAAATTCATCATTTTTGTAATAAAAGCATGTGAGACTTCAATTTTTTTCTAATCAGCAGTTTTTCCCAAATGGAATTTGGACTTTATAGCCTAAATTTTAAGTGGGGTCCATGTAGCAAGTTACCCACTACAAAGCTTATTAGGGTATCACCTACATGTTCTACAGGCCAAATCCTCCATCTATTTGTGGAAATGAAAGCCTGAATATACTGAGCCTACTTCTATTTTCCTGAAACAGAGGAACACTTCCCTGTTTGTCTCAACCTTGCCTGAGGCTATATTGGGGCAACCTCTCACCCCAACACAATCACGTTTCTATGAGAAAGGAAAGAAATCTTTAAAATGGATTGACTAGAAGCAGCAGCATTTTTCAGTCTGTTACTGCCCAGATGACTGCAGAACCTCAGAGCAAGGATGGCACATACCAGCAGAAAAATCTAGATCATTCCCAGGCTTTAAATAGATTTAGAATCATTGATTTTGCATTTCTGAAGTCTCATAGAAATTGCTCTTGAGATGATTTTGAAGGTTGAGGAAACTACTTCAGAGGCCAACCTTCTGGCTTTATACTAATTTGATACAGCACATATACACACTATATTAATTTTTATATTGTGTGTAACTTCTAAGGTTCTCATTATGTCAATATAAATGGCCACTGGATGACCACTTCACTTTCTAAAAGAACATTTTTTCTTTTATATTATTCAATTGGAATACTCTCTGTTTTCTTTCCATATTTGAAAAGGACTATTGTTGTGTTTGGGAAACTGAATCAACACAACATTAACGGATTTAGCTGATATTTAATGAATAAATACTTTTAAAAGTATTTACTATGAAAATTTGTAACCATATTCCAGATATGCAATGAAAACCTTGTTTTATACCGTGAAATAAAGTATTGCTGATTTTTTTCAACCATGTCAAATATTGAAGATTTTAAAGAATTAGAAGCTTTGCCTTCTATTTATTTACATGAAATTCCATTTGAAAAAAAAATCAAGCTGGAGGTCTTTATGCCAGTCTTATAAGGTCACTTTCATTTATGCACAAATCTTCAGATGGATAAGCATTATCTTAGATTTATAAAATCGATAACTTTATTCAGCAGCTGAACTCAAGCATGTTTAGTGACCTACTACAGCTATCAAGAAATCCAATATAATACGCAGCACAGAATACATTATCACTGTTCCATCACATCTTACTGTTAAGTTTAAGCGCATGTTGTACTTTGTTTGAATTTATTCTTGAGGAGGAGATATTATATAATTAGTTGGCCACTGAAAACGTCTGCTAAAGTTATGGGTCCATTAGAATGCTTGCATAAGGAAGATATTATAAGAATATTTACTCAAAAATGATGCATAGGATACTGGCTTGAAAAGTCAATCCTGACAAAGTAGAATGAAAAGCGGTTTTGATATGATTCATTTCCTTAGTGTTATGAACCATAAGGAACAGACATCAACAAAATTTTACCAAAAAGGTTTCTTGTAGGAAAAGCCTCAGTTTTTCAGATTTTGTAATTATCAGAGCTTGTGAGTAGGTATTTTGATAGATAGCACCTTCTAACCAGCTATGGATGACTTCTTCTTGTTGACCTTTTAAAATGTATTTTAAACATCATGCATTACCATAAAATTGTGCATGTTGATCACTCTCCAGCATCTGTTATAGATATATTATTCAAACATTTGCTGGCAGTGGATTTTAAACTCTTTCAAATACATTCCATGCTGGTACTGAATGATAAAGTACCCAAGTCACATTAATGGAACTGCCTTGCTCCAGCAATTGTATGCTATAGGCCAGAGTTTGATCCAACACTTACAAAGCATTGAGTATGCTATCTATAAGATGTTTTGACCCTCTCCAGCTGATTACTTACGTTATTTCTCTGCAAAACCTGCAGTGCTTTGTTGACATTATTCAGAGCATGAACTCTTGTGGAGCCTTTTTCTTTTGCCTACAAAGAAAACAAAACAAAACTGACTGCACAAAATCAGAAACTAGAACACACTATATGTAAGCCCAATCTTTTATTACACTCATAGTTTTTTACTTCATAAGTTTATGACAACAACAGTGGGAATATTACCATACACTGTGCATATTCAGCTTCCCAATATGAAATAAAGACGAATGTGAAACAAACTGGATCACCAGTTGGAGAGCAATTTGGTATCTCGACATTTTCTCAGTGAATGAATAATTGAAATGCATAGAAAATCAGATAATTCCTTATTGTTTTTATTATGATTAGTCTTCTTCCATACAGCACAATTTAGGAACATTATTATGACAACCAAACAGATAAGCATCACTTTGTTTTATTTGTAAATATTTTCCCTTTGGATTTTGGTTCTCAAACTCCCAGTCTCCTTCACTAGTCTTTTATGGAGAAATTTGAAAGAAAGATCCCAAGTTTACAAAATCCAAGTAGGAACACAAGAGAGGATATTCAAAAATATGTATGATGTGTCACTTCAGAATTTCCAGGTTAATAACAGCAAGCTCTTCTCTATTTTCAGATATGTACAACTCCAATAGACTGACTGTAAGTATGAAGTTTATTAGCAAAATATTCTAATTCTGCACATAAAATTCTATTTCTCGTATTTGGCACAAACATCTAGTGATATATAATTTCTGAATTCCAGCTAAAATCTAAATATCTAGATGAACCCTGCCTCAGTCTTATTTCTCTTTGCCACACTTCCTTAATAAGTGCATACAACAAAGTTGAGCATTTTCATTTCAAATACATGCTTATTTCTCAGTTGCATTGTTTCCTCAGTTTCAAATGAAACGTAAAAATATTCAGATCCCTAAAAAATACCATTTCCACAGGCTGTCACCAGTGGTGAAAATTAATTAACAATACCTACAACTACCACAACATCAATATTTCAATACACAGTCATCATGTTAATATAGACATACAAGTTTTTGGCCTGTAAGACATTCCAGGAGCTCCAGAAGTCTTCGTCCATCTCGAAAATCATTAAAAAGATCTTCAATGTAGCGTCTTCCAAACTGAAATGCAACAATGGATTTAGTTAGTTCAAATACTGAAAAAAAAAAGGAAGGATCAAATTGCCAAAATATGACCAGAGAGCTGTAAAAGCCACTGTAAATACACTGTGCTATCTAATTAAATAAAAAATATGAAAGGTATGACGGAAAGTAGAGGAAGATATCTTACAGCTAAACTCATAGGGTTCTTACACATCGGTTTTAACATGATTCTGTTACATAACAGACATTAGTGCCTACCTTATTTCAAGTACATGTCTCAGGGTAAGAAATGTACATCCTTTATTCCCTCTCAAAATTACTATTGATATAATTTGTGAGAAACTGCTGTTAACCAAATAATTCATAATTTGTACACACAGCATTAATTCAAACAATTAAGCCAGAACTAAATACTAATGAAGCTAGAACACAAACTGGAATTGGCAATTAAGGTGCAATTCACAAGAAAAATAGGAAAAATAGTTTGCCAAGTGAAAAAAAAAATCCAAACACAGAAAAATATACTAAGTTTAAGTGCCTAATAGGTGCTCTTTCACATGGTAGAAACAAATTTGGTATTACACAGAAATAAGATTTAGGTTTATTCCAGCGAGGATCTTAGAAAGATATCCATGTTAATAGGACATACTTGGAATTGTACTGAATCAGTCTTATTATCATAAGTGACTAAAACACAATTCACATTTCGTGCATAGTATTTGCAAAAGCTGGAAAGAAATACTTCAGATTTTCTCCAATGTGACAATGGTAAAGGACAATTTACTCTCTCTAAAATTCAAGTCAAGTTTCTGATCTGATGCTTTTACTAATGTATTCAATTTTAACCACATAGGTATGTAATTTTGTATAATTTAATCACTGTGCAACTTCTGTGTGCACCTTTGAGTTTTGACATATTTTTGTATGTATGAGAGCTATTGAAAACCACAACAAAAAACAGTGATTATTTTGTGCAGTGTCAAGTAGGTTCACATGTCCACATTATTTCTGATTTGTGAAGTCTCACACATGCTTTGATTGATTTGAGAGGAAGCATCTGTATTTTAATTTGCTAGAATTGACACCATGCTAACCTACATTGCATATTGTCCATTTTTACCACAGAGCTAGGTAAAATTGGGAATCCATATTACTGAGAAAGCATTTGCTTTCCTGTCAGCAGTGTTGCTTTGCTACTTATTAGAGCTAGCTGGGAATTTCATGAAAAATGTATTTTGTCAGAAAATATAAATTCCTTCAGAAGGTTTCTTAAACAGAGGACAGAATTAAGGACAGTTTATAGTGCTAGAATCATTTTTCCCTGAAAAATAAATATTTATGTGTACAGCACAAACTTTAGTGCCATTGGATACTCTGGCATTACTCTTTCCCCCCTCCTTTCTCTCTCAGTGCTCTTCTGGACCAAGAGCTCCGTTCCATCCCTTCATTTTTTTGGTAAGGTCTTTTTTCTGTTTAATGGAAAAAAAAAAATCCAAAACATCAACAATTTTCTACAGTAGTGGAAATCCTAGTTATCTAGCCAGCTTTCATGCCCCGCACAACCCATTCCAAATAAGAACTAATTACTAGTTAGAACATGTGCTGCCACTTGCCTACCTAAAATATCTGAAAACCAGTACAGAACAGATTCACATATGATTTATTCATCCTGCTCAACCTGTCGAATTGTGTGTTTAAGTAATAATACTCAGCAACTCTATTTCCTGCCTTGCATTTAGTATGAGAAATAGTTTTGATAAAATGTTTTAAATTATGGTATGAACAATCTTGTGCCATTACGTAAGTCAAGTCATGCATGATATTCCTGAAGTTGTCAATTACTTTATACACAACAAATTTAAAACTAAAACATATGACTAAATCAGAGAGACTTTTTCTTGTTCCCTAATCTTGAAGGAAAAAAATAAAAATAATGACAAAAAAAAAATGCAGAGGGAAAGCAGAGGACCTATGCTCTTCTAAGGGAACATTTCATCATTCTTTGGGAAGGTGAAGTGATCAATAGGCCCTTCTGTAACACTATGAAAGAACTGTGCCCATACTGATACTGAATCACTCTGGGAATATGAGCACAATGACATTTTGATAATAGAATATAATTACATTGGTTTGTATCATAAGGGAAAAATGGAACTAGCCTTCACAACTGCCTCTATGTCTGCCTTTCTTCCTTTTTGAAGTATTTAATGTATCAGCTTGAAATCCATCTAGACAGCCCAAAATTCTGTGAGACAACGTTTTGGGTTTTGTTTGTTTGTTTTAATAAAGCTTTCAGAAAGAAAATAAAGACACAGCATGGTAGCATCCCCATCAGGACACATCAATTACAAATGTATTACAAGTAAACCTTAAAACAGAAGTTACCATTGATTTTTTTAGGGTATGAGAAGTATACTTTCCATGAATCAGCAACTCAAAATACCTTAAGACACCCTATACTGCTGCCACACATCATCCTTAAGCTAAAGAAGGTAGCTATTTTTCTGACAACAAGGTAATTAAGTCCTCTTTCTCAAATAGATTGAATGTCTTCACTGAATCGACATTGTGGTAAGTCTTCAAAAACAAAAGGCTCAAAGATGCATCAAATAAATTCACTGTGTCATTGAAAAGTGTCTGCTCAGTTGTATGAGCTTTGAAAAAAATGAAAAAACAAACACAGCTAGCCATTGGCTTCTCAAAACAAATGCCTAGTCCTCTGTTGCATTTTTTTTTTTTTAATAACCTTGTTTAAAACTTTGTTTAGGTTGTATTCTATAGCCACTGCCCTTTACCTACAGAGGAATGAAAATGTTCAGAAGCATCTCCTGTGTTATTTTTATGCATGTTGATTTGTTACTCGCCTTATATTACGAACTTTTTTTCCAGAGTCTACTTTTTAAAAATGCCCAGAGCATTGTTGGTTTGCAGTTAGTTTTTCTTCTTAAAAATCAAAATGATGGAAGAGATGGGGGAAACAAGAGAGTACAGGACAGAGGAAGAACTGTAGACACTGCCTGTGAAGCACAGGGCAACTTTTCATCAATATGGTACTAATTTCCCAATTGGCAGTCTGACTGAAAGCAGTATGAAACTAGAGATATTTGTATGATCTTAATCAATATATAAACTATCTATGACATTAGGCAAGTAGATCAGCAATGTAATTACCATCTTACTTGCTTATTTTAGGGAGAGCAAAAATTCATTGAGAGATTTGGGGACTTAGAGACACGGATAAAAAGGACAATGAGGAAAAAAGGAAGGGAGGGGAGGGGAGGAGATTACTTTCTAGAAGTAGGACTAAGAAAGAAAAATCAAAGATAAGAATTTGTTAGAATCTTCATGACTAGAAAGACTCCAGGGATTTAAGTATATGGCAGTTTTACGTATTATTCTAACCTACTGTCTTTGTGTTAAATAAAGGTCAGAATACAGATGATTTTCTTGGTTTAGCTTATATGTCTTTTGGCTGAAACTGCTGATCTTTGCATAAGATCAAGGGACCTGAAGGAAATTCAGGAAATTTATTTTTAAAGAAAATCACCAAAAAATATGATACAGAAGGGAGGTAAGATTCCTGTTTTATCGGATGAAATTAACTGTACAACTTAAATAAGGACCGAGGAAAGCTCTGACTATAATTCACAAAATACATTTGTATGAAAAGAAAAACAAAACAAAACAAGAAACCGCTATACTACCACAGACAACCACACAAGCCTTAGTCTTAGAATTACAAGGTAACGTACAATTGACATCTCAGCAAAACATGGGCATACTCAGGAGAGTCTTCCCCTGAGTATTAAAAGGGAGAGAAACATACTTAGAGTATTCCATGTACTAACTCAACTGCAGGTACATATATACGTGCATATACATATTCTAGAATACTCTCACTATTACAGTGAAATAATATCTGAAGTGTATTAGTTATTCTTCACACTCAGAGAGCAACTGAACCAATCTTATGCCAAAGAACATCACATAAAAAGACAAAAGCAGATGGAAATAAAGAAAAGCAAAAATCAGGAAACAGAGTGAAAATAAGTGTTGATAGATAAAAGTATCCGCAACTTTTTGGGGTGTGAATAGAGGTCTTAAAACATCAAGCTCCATCCTATTCATCTCACTACTGTTCACTTTCATTGTCGTTCCCTTCTTTCCAAAGACTCTGTATTTGACCTCATTCTCTCTAAATATACTAAAAAAAAAATTATCAAACAAGTAAATTATTTAGCAAGTTCATTAATCAAATACATTATGGAAGAAGTTACTACAGTGGCAAGTATTACATGAAAAGCTGGTATTCCATGAAAAGCTCTCTGTTCAGAGCTATGTGCAAGCCAGTAATTCTGAAAGTGATACAGGGAAGAACACCAAATAATTGAAAAATATTTTGTCCAGAGAAGGTACAAAGACATCTGTTC
Organism: Pampusana beccarii; assembly: GCA_013399365.1. Taxonomy (NCBI): domain Eukaryota; kingdom Metazoa; phylum Chordata; class Aves; order Columbiformes; family Columbidae; genus Pampusana; species Pampusana beccarii. The sequence goes on from VWYH01005718.1 coordinate 360,536, forward strand.
ATGAACACTGCCTCTCTTATTGCCCAGTGGTCAAAAATCGTGAGTTAAAGCTCCAAAAATTCTGCTTAGCATCAAAATGTTAGCAGACATTATGTTTTAGAATAAATTAGAATAGGCAGATCCTATACTAAGGGAAAACAGAGCAAGGGGAAAGGAAATTAGATGGGAACCAAGTTGGGAAGCGAGGGGAAAAGAAAGGAGGGGAGAGGGACTAAGAACAAGTCATAACTTAAATATTCTCCCACAAGCACAAAGGGTAGAAATGTACTTCTATTTCCCGAGATTCATAAACATTCAAAATTTCAAGCAATGAGTCCATAATAACAACTTCAGCAAAATACATGACAACAGAAGACTGTAACACAACTATTATTTGAAGGTCTTTAACATGCATATTTTTTCTTTTCCTTTCTTTTCCTTTCTTTTCTTTTCCTTTTCCTTTCTATTTTTTTTCACTGTTTTATAAAAATACCTATACTTTTCCCCCTTTTTTCCAGAAAAATGATAAAGAATGAAAAATTGGCTGAGGAAGAGATCTCAGAATTTTCATTTTCCTTTGCAGACAAGTATACATTTAGATTACACTTTTCATTTGAGGGCAGACTAGAATATAAGAAGATTATTACAGTAAGACAAGTTGGATACTATTTCTTTTGCATTTTACAGTATTATTGGCTTCTTATTATCAGTTCATGTGGGAAATCTAGCAACCAAAACTATCAACAGACTGAGAGAGACAGAGAATAAAAGAGAAAAGGCACTGTAAAGATAGATAACTCAAGGTTAGGCATGACTCTAGGCAGAATATTTAAGGTTATAATAGGCCTAAATAGGCAAAATAATCTTACGATGAAACTAGCAGACACAGAAGTCCTTCAGACTCCTAGGACAGGCAAATAACCAAGACCTTATCTTGAGACAAGACCTATGCCTCAAGGAGGGCATGGAACCCAGACCAGTGCAGTCCCAGACTGGTGTGGTCCAGCTGTGCCCCCAGCCTATAGGGCTGTGGAACAAAGAGCCAGAGGTGCCCTGCAGTTTGGCTGGGATGTCAGGCTGCTGATGGTTTACTTAAAAAAAAATGAAAAGACAAAATATAGTCCAGAAAGGCAGAAGGACATAAGCCATAAGTCTTCACATAACTTTTTCAAGTAATTGTCTCCTCAAGTTCAGTTTATAAGTCTGTAAATTTTGCTGAATATACACAGTAAGAAATAAATATAAAACTTGGTTGGCTTACAGATGTTAGCCTTAGTAAGACTTTCAAGAATCAGCCTTTTCTTGCAGTCGAAATATTTGATGCCTCACTCTGTGAAACAATAAAGAAAAGCCATTGAGCTAATCTCAACAGATCTTTTAAGTCAGTTTTAATAAAAGAGGGATTATTAATACTCACTCTTGCTCTGCTAAATATATTAAAAATCGAATTTCTCTTTCCAACATCCTCTTTTATGGTTTATTCAGTTCTGCTGGGAAGTTCTGTGAAAGTGACTGACATTTCGTTTCATTGATGCTAGATTACTATTACAGCAGCAAAAGATATTGTCCCAGTCATGAGGGAGGAAAGATGCACCTGGCAGTTTAATTATTAGGCCATAGCTTTACTGACTCATGGAAAGAACTAAGCAATAACTTGAGCTGTGCAAGCCACCCTTTCTCCCTTCATCCTTTTCTCCTGTTAGAACATGGAGACATCCATTCTGCTGCATGTGAAACTCTATGCTGGCCAGTTTTAAGACAAGCACTGTGCATGCTGTTTGCCTCTCTACTGTCAGAGCTCCAATTTATTTCCCAGCATTTGCACCAGACACCTTTTTTTCACAGCCTAACTTCAGCTTTAAAGGAATTGCACAAAGAGATAACTGATGAACATCAGTATTTTAAAAATTACTGCTACTGACCAAGCGAGAAGCCCTTTTCTAAAGATGCTGCACCCTTCTCACAGGCAATGAACCAAATATTACCATGAATTTTCAACAAGGTAGCTGTACCACAATGCCTGCAGCAGGCCCAGAACACCCAACTCCATCCTTAAAGAGGGGTCTAGGGGCAGGTCTTACTAATTGTCTGAAGGCACTTCCTGTTTGTGAGACAGGACAAATTCTCCCAGAGTAGGAGTTGGTTTCCCATCCAGACCCTGATGTTCATCCAATGACACCAGACCCTCCTGGCACCTCTGTGCACTTCTTGTAAAAGCATATTTTCCCCTCAGCACAAGGAGTCACTCTGCTTTTCTAGTGGCATTACAGAGAAGGATATTCACACACCCCTACGTTTCTGAAGAAAACCTCATTATTTCCATTTTAAAATAAATCAGAAAATCACACTGCAGGGCCATACCTATCAAGAGCAGAAATACAGATTTAATGAGAGACACAATTGTGTTAGTGTAGTTAACACTGGTTTTCTTAGCTCTCAGAAACCTGTCTCTAAATTAAATGTATATCAAAGAACAAGCAAATAAATTTGTCATAGTAACTCACACCTCATCTTTGGTTCATCCTCATCTAGAGATTACCCAAGAACAGAGAGGTGCAGAAAGTTCTGACATCAAAGAAGTAACCAACAGGTGATGAGCAGTCTCACCACAGTCTCCAATTATTGTATAGGCTCTACGGATAATCTATATTATCTCCTGAATACACTTTATCATACTCTCGTGAAGCCAGTACATAAGGCTTTCTGAGACCCAATATGCAAAAATATTTTCTTTGTAGAATCTTCTAAGCTACCTTTTCTCTGTTGAATCCTACTGTACGATTAATTATGTGATAATTAAAATATTGGAAGTTTCAACAGTTTAGGTAGTTTCAAACCTTCCTAAAGTTATGTTGAAATGCTCCAAATCCTTGGGTTCACTGAAATTCATGAAATTGCTTTCTCTGCTCTGTATTAATTAGACACAGACCATTTTAAAAGACAAAGCCAAAATAGTTATAATCTATCCTATTCTCATATATTTTTCTTTATGAGGTTTATTCAATACAGCTTGAATTCACTTCCATTAGACATTCTATCTTATCTATTAATACCATTTGAAAATGAGATTTTGAAATGAATCGCATCACTAACCAGATTATTTTTTCCAGATTCAGCATATTATATTTTTCATAAGAATGAAATTAGATTAAGAGCAGATATTAATTGTAATAGCACGATAGCAATAAAAAATGAAAGATCTGTTCAGAACAACAAAATAAAACCTACTCATACAGTCTCAAATTAGAGTAGGAAAAATATAATTATATGAATAGTCATTTTTTAATAGCATTAGAATATATAATTTTACAAAAAGGTATGTAATCAATAATATCAATTGCTAAAATGAAAATATATAATTTCAGTATTTTTAATATAATTTTTCAGAAGGTTAACTATTCTCATGGAAGCAAATATCTTATTAATAATTGATATCGCTCACTACATGTGGACCATAAACATGTAAATCAAAGCAGGAATAATTTTTAGGCAAAATTTGATGCAACAGTTCAAAGCTAACAGAGAGGGTACAGCCACCTCTGGATACCTACAACTGAACATGGCAGGTTTCAGTGTCAGCACATGTCTGTCAAAGAAATAAACAGAAGCTTATTATTTCATATATGGTGCATATATTTAATATATAAGCACATATGTCCCTTTTAAAAGACGACACAAGTCAGGTTACTGATTCTGCGCAGGGTAAAATAAGTTGTTTTTTTTTTTAATGAAATGTTATCTCTATTGCAATTCCAGTACAGCTTTATCTGAGATACAAATCAGGTGAAAAATTGACCATAGCAGCTCACAGATAATGGGAACAAAGATTTCGGAATTGATCCACCCTTCACTTGAACCATGAACGTTACACTGACCACTCAGATAATTCACACTCCTGTTATTTAGGATTTGGAAGTGTTCTGTCATAGCTTTTCAGTTCTTCTGCCAGCCTGAGCAGAAATTCAACTTGGCAACATAATCATTTAACAGCCCAACTTGTTGTGGTTAAAAAGAAAAAAAAAAAAAAAAAGCAGTTGGAGAATTGCCAACGTTTAGAGAAAACGAACCAGTTTAAAAAAAAAAAAAGTTAAACTCATGCTCACTAAATACACCTATCTTAATTTGCCCACTAATTATTATGCAAAGTTTCTATTTGTTAAGCAGTGGATGCACAATGTTGGCATCTATGGCTTTTCTTTTAAGCAATACAAAGCTTACAGGGATACATAAAATAAATCTGGAAGCTATGGAAGCTATCTTTTCTCACCAGTTTAATCTAGCCAGCTAATGTCACTGAAGCATTTCTTATTTTGCAGTATACTGCTGTTCAAGGTCATCAGGTACTGGATGACTAGCAATGGGATCAAAAGAAACCTTCTGGAAGTGGGTAAGAACATGCACTCTGCAAGTTCCTACAAGATTTGAAGAATGAGTCATGAATTGAGAGCAAGGATAGAGGCACTTCTTTTGACAGTGCAACTACCTTCATGTGATCTAGTAACTAACTGGAATGAGCTTCTTTTCTTGTAAGTATGCATATAATTATGCTTCCCACCACTGAAAAGAAACATATAAGGAAGAAAAATATAATAAACAACTGATTTTATTTATAGTGTTATCTCAGATGTAACTGTCAGTAAAAGATGGCATGTTAATTATATTTACATGTTCCAGCTGCTTGTAGTTTTTAAATTTTTAGTGTGTAGGTACTCTTGAGTTTATAGTGGGTAGTTTTATAGCAGCATTTTTAAACATTGGGAGCCGCAAAGATGAAAATGCAGGGTTTTGGATAGAAAGAGCCCACTTGCCACTGGAGAAGTACGAACTGTATATAGCAGATGCCAAATGCAACATTTATGGCTAAAATTCTCATTTATGGGAACATTAGTTCCACAGCAGGCTGTTTCCATGAACATTTGTTATTCAAGCAATTTATATTTCCATATGTGGATATCAGAAAACAGAAGAAAAGGAATGTCTTCAGTCTTGATTCAAATCACTAGCATTAGTGCAAAATCTTGGACAGCAGAGAAAGTTTCTGAAATATTATAATACAGGTACTGTTGTTTCCTCATACATGAAGATGTCCTTTCTGAGTGAGTTTGGATTCTCCCTTCCTTGAGAGGCAGGTTTTATCAACACATTTTTCGTTAGTTTAGGGCTTAGATCCTGGCTGCAAAGGAAATCTGAGGGGTATAAATTATTAGCCAAATTTCAAACATTTTTCTTTGGAGGACCTTCAGGTCCACAGTCTCATCTTTGAGAATAAATAAAACAGACAAGCCCCTACTATTGTTTTTACTTGTAACACACAGTCAGGCTTCTAAATAGGTGCAACTGTAATTAAACAAGACGAGAACATAGCAATTTTAATCAATATGAAAACAAAAAGAACAAACTCCCTAATTATGAGTAGTTGTTATTACTTGTTTTATGAATCCCATTTAAACAAGAGACTTAATTGAGATCTGTTCTTCACTGACCAGGATGTGAAAGAAGCAAATATGATACATAATTTGAACAAAAGCTTTAGAACAAAACTCAGTTTGACCCAACACAATGGCTCACATATGTGGCAATTCCATCCCTGTGCTTACAGGGTGGTGGCACTGCACACTGCAATGGATTTTCACTTCCCTTGTGAAGTCAGCTATGCCAAAGCACTGAAGAATGGGCTAGTTCATGGTAAGCCACTAAGGACGGGGGATCTTCTCAGTCCATAGTGAAGTTAGGCCTCGCCTTAGGGCCACAAAGCATCAGTGAAAAGTCCAGCTGAATTACCTGAGTGCCGGCTTTGTCAGCCATTGGCCATATGGGGAAAAAACTAACAACTTTCCTATTTCTGCAGCTTAAAGTTTCAGTTCTTACTGCTTCGGACAACTTTATGTGTAAGGAAGATGTCTACAGTTATCGGGATCAACACAAAAATTGACATGTCTCAGAGAAAGTAGCCTACTACATCCTAACCTGGACAAGTTAGCAGACCTAAGCCATTGTAGCAGTTGCTCGATTTGACTTTGTCTAACGAGGAAAATCAAAAGGCAAAAGTTCTGGCATTTCTCGTCGTGCTTGTAGTCCAACTAATTCTTACTTTTTTTTTTTTTTTTTGCTTTCATTAACATTTCTTGATCAGGAAACACCTGGCTACTATTTTAATTTTAACAAAAAAGACAAAGGAATGCTGAAAGGGAAGAGGGTTATCATACAGAAAAGAAGTAAGTAATGAAATGATGTATTCAGTCTTCACCAGTGAGAAGTCATCCTCAAGAACAAACACATTTCGGTAGCCAAATGCAAAACAAACTCTAAGTTTATCTGAGGTAGCACTGCTTTTAAATATATTTTTTCAAATTTATTATAATTGACTCAACCGAACGTTTAGTACTGACATGCAAGTGGACAATTCATTCTCTTTCCTAAAGGGTCACAAACATTTAGTCAAACTCATTGTATTTTCTGGTGCATGAACATCATCATTCCCTGTCATCTTGCTACACGGAATGGTTAAATCAAGTACATCTTTGCTTTCAATATTGTCATTTAAAGCTGTAGCAATGGTAAAATCCATGCAACCATGTCTGAGCTGGCTGGTGATCATTTTCATTTGATGAAAAGGAATGGCCTGCATTTATTTATTCAAAATGAAGGTTACTCCATGAATTTATGTGCCAGAGAGACTTTGTGTATTCTTGCTGTCCTGTGTCAAAGCCCAGCTGAGCAGGAGGGTTTACTGCACATGTATGACAACCAAGAACTGTTCTGAGGGTTCCTCTACACCTACTGTACTTATTCCCAACGAGCTTAATTTAAGTAACATGCTTAAATAGCATTTTATAAGTGACCAGAAGCATGTTATAGTTGGGTTTTACATTACCTGCTAAGTTCCCATGACTCTAGTACTCTCTAAAACCCCCATTTTTATTCCCTCATATTGGTACCAATACTGTGATTAGGTATGCTCAAGAGGTGAGGAAGGGAAAAAAAAAAAAGAAAAAAGAAAAGAGGTTTTTTGTTTCTTCTGTTTTTTGATATATATATATATATATTTATTTTCCCTCTTGGAGTGCTCGTGCTACAAATGTAATTTATGCAGGTTACATATGTACTATATAGTTTTCTTACCTTAAAAAGAATGTAAATTTTCAATATTTCTTTCTCACTGTTCACAACTCATCAAATCACGTATAATTCTTCATATGGCAAATAGATGAAATTATAACTGCTTACAATATTAGAAGACATTTTGCCTAGATACTGAATTGATATTTTTATAATATCAATATTACAGTTCTGCATATTACTGTCTGCAAAAACATGCCACATATTTTTTATGTTTAACATAATATGTTGCAGTGTTTTGGCTGCCAGCAGGTAGCATATATATGTACCTCATTCACCACAACTAATGATGGTAACTTAGGGAAAATGATTGGCATATGCTGCTTTTGTCATGTCTGCCAATAAATGACCTACTTGCATCTGTGAATCTCAATCTCTGTTTATAATTAATGAAAAATAATAATATCAACTGAATCTCTCTTTAAAACCAATCATTAAAAATTGATTGTAGTACAGTGAAAAACAAGGAAATAATAAGAGGTTTTGGTTTGCATTTTAGTTGCATTTTTTGTGTTAAGTAATAGCTTATGAATGGCTTCATAAATCTGTGCATCTTTTTGTTGGATTATACCACCTGTTGTTCCCACCATTTACCTACTTTAAAAAATATATATTTTTTTGTTATTAAAACGTAGGGTTTAATTATAATCTCAGTTGTTTGCTTGGCACTCTTATAAAAATAGTACAGTTAAGGCAGTAACACCCAGCCTGAAATGACACAAAGGAAACAGATGACCAGCAACCAGTCTACAAATTCATAACACCAGCCTGAATACAGCAGAATAAACCAGCATCCGAGAAGCACCATGAATCTGAACAAGCTGCAACAGTTTTGTTTGCACATACAAAAGGAGGAAATAATCCTTTGGACCAGACTGGTTTAGACCCATGGAGAACCATATGTAAACATCATAAATATGCAACAGATCTTGGGGAAGATGGTTTTGGCTTCCTGATTCACAGTGCTGTTCAGCCCAGCCAGCTTAGTCTCAGAAACTAAAATCTGTGGTCATAAGAAATAACAACAAGGAATGAAACTCATAGTATCACACACCTAATGCTTGACCGACACAGTTGATCAGTGCCCAGTTCTTAGTTATTAACCTATTGATTGGCTAGCAGTTGAGAACAGATAAATGCTTTCTGAAATGATATAATTCACCTTGTGTCTTGGTCCCCCAGAATACTTCTCATAACAAGGGTCTACAAATCCAACAACTGCAACATCTGAGAGTCATGGATTTCCCAATGAACAGGAATCAGCAGTAACAGCTGAAGAAAGTCCAGATGGCAAAAGAAAAAAAGACAGTTCACTGGATTTCCACATATGCACTGCAGATCTTACCATCTTCCCACATTAGCATCAGTTATTGAAACTGAGAAAAGAGTACAGCCAAACATATCCCTGAATGCATAAATCAAGGAACTGTAAGAGAAAAGGCATGGGAAAATTCCACTTTTCCTTTCCATAGTTCAGTCCAACAGCTCACCAAATAAAAGGAGTCTGTGCTTTGACATGAAGTAGTCTTAATAAAAAAACAGAAGTTGCACTTTTTTTATACAAATTCTGGGCAACATCACCTACTGCAGATGGCAGATACCCTGCCACTACATTCTGGCTATACAACTGGTATCACCAGCACTGAAACCATCATTTTGAGTCATGGAAGTCCTCAAACCTTCATTGCCCTCAGTACACAGAGGCACCTCTGTAGCATGGGCATCTTCTTTGGCTTGCCTGGGTGAGCTTTCCAATGGCTGGACCTGAACAGCCTGCAGGGCCATGTAGAATTTCTGCTAGGATTAATGCAAAAGAGGACATTATGTTTGACTTAGCACATTCTTTGCAGAATTACTGGACCTTCGGGAAGTAGCTACACAAATGTCAGCACAATATATGGACTGTGTATGGACATGATGTATGTAATACTGAAAGAAAGTGGGTTGGTTACACAATGCATGGATTCAAATAGTTCGTGAAGTTTAACCTCAACTGCTGCTATGCATGTTAATCAGATATTCAGTGTCCAATCCACATCAGTACTAATTAGAAAGTGTTATTTACTGCAGAGTGTAGGCTTGCTAGGGCAACTGCCTGACGTTAATTATACTTAGAATGCCGGAATTTAAAAGAAAAAAAGGCAAAAAATCTATGAGTAATGCCATTTTTGTTTAGTGTCACACAGTTTTAAATCAATGAGGACTATAATGAGCCTTTATTCAGAGATACTTACAAAATAAACAACTGTTTTTTGCTGGAGTTCATTAGTTTCCCAAATTTGCTGTTACACTCAAAGATGGGAAACTTTTCATACAAGTTATATGAAAACTAGCTACTTTGCTCCTATTAATTATATAAACTCCAAAGAATGATAGACATTGTTATCCGGGAACAAATGTCACCTTCAGATTTTCGTTTTTCTTGGAATGGAAACAATTTTTTTTCAGATTATGAAGTTCTAACAATTTTGTCGAGCATTGTGGTGCTTCCACTTTAAAGCTCTTCTATATGGGGACAGACATTTTAATCAGGCCTGTATTGATAAGACAAAGGGTAATGGCTTTAAACTAAAAGAGGGTAGATTCAGACCAAACATAAGGAAGAAATTTTTTACAATGAGGATGATGAAACACTGGCACAGATTGCCCAGAGACACTGTCGATGCCCCATTCCTGGAGACATTCAAGGCCAGGCTGGACAGGGCTCTGAGCAACCTGATCTGGTTGAAGATGTCTCTGCTCATGGCAGGGGGGTTGGACTAGATGACCTTTAAATGTCCCTTGAACCCAAACCGTTCTATGATTCTGTACCACTGGAACAACCTGAACGCAAATCTCATCCTAGAGGGAGTTCTGCTAACAGAGTCCAAGATGAAACCTTCAGTAAGCTACACAGTCTGAAAATAGTTTGAAATCCCACAAATAGCCTTTTGTTAACCGACCAAATTGACAAATGTGGTTAATGGGGACAAAATTCAGTGTCAAACATCCTCACTTCACTGAAATTTCATGTGCTGTAGTTCTAAATAAATTTTGTGAAAACCTGAAGAGAAATATTTAAAATAGACTACATACTCAGTATTTTTCAGTTCTATTCAAAACAATATAAATTCGTCTAACAACAAATCAGAATTAATTTCTAGAATGCAGAAAAATTATCTTAAATGCAACAATTAAAAGAGAACAATGAGATTATATAAAGTATGTTTCAGCAGAACAATGATTGTTTCCTGTTTTAAAATACTGTTTATGTGCTTTTAATTAGCTCAAATGAATGTAAAATAAATTGAAAATATATCAGTAACCAAGTGTGCACTTTAGAATTTAAGAGGTGTTTTGACTAACGGCTTTCTATTCATTCAAACAGCTGCTCTCTATCCTATGTTTCTTGTTTCATTGACATTTGAGAAAAACTGCATGTCTTGAGAGCTCCAGTAAGAAGTAAGTGATTCTGAGTTAACTGAAAATATTTTAAAATATATTTAAATGCCTGGGAACCACATATTTTGCAATAATCTACCTTATGTTAGTTAAATTGTCCTTAGAAGAATTTTAACTTTTATGACCAAAGCTCACAATTTTCAAGATGGAATGGTCCGTATGTGCTGCCTTGGCTAAAAGATAATGGTGGGTATACTTCTACCTGGATGGCTATGAGAACATATAGTGCTCCAAACTCTTAGAGTGTCTTTCTCTACACAGCCAAGTATTATCTCAAGACCTCTTTAATCTCCATATGGTTTCACATCCATGCAGAAAGCACGCTAAGGCTCATTTCACTGAAAGTGGAAAGTGGTTAACGTAGCACCATAGAAGAACAGAATGCCACACGTTAAAATAGTAGCTGTGTTGAAGCCAGAGTCTGGGGGACTAAGGGACATGTCAGGAATGTGAAGGTCAGTTGCAGCTCCTGCAAAAGTGACCATAAGAGCCTGAGAAAAGCAAACAGGACAAATAAAAGAACTACAGTGCTGGTCTTGAGGAACACAAATTTAGTCTTGTTCAGGGATCACAGAATCATACAGAATCACAGAATGTTAGGGATTGGAAGGGACCTCAAAAGATCATCCAGTCCAATCCCCCTGCCAGAGCAGGAACACCTAGATGAGGTTACACAGGAAGGCGTCCAGGTGGGTTTTGAATGTCTCCAGAGAAGGAGACTCCACAACCTCCCTGGGCAGCCTGTTCCAGTGTTCTGTTACTCTCACTGTGAAGAAGTTTCCTCTCATATGTAAGTAGAACCTCTTGTGTTCCAGTTTGTACCTATTGCCCCTTGTCCTATCATTGGTTGTCACCGAGAAGAGCCTGGCTCCATCCTCNGGAGAACCTCTCTCGACCTACTAACCACACCCCTTCTAAGACTTGAGTGGACAAGGCACTTAGAAACCTGATCTAATGTGACCTTGTATTAAGCTTCAGAGGTGCCTTCTAACCTGAACTATTCCATGATTCTATGATTTTTTTTGACATAATTATTTTAAGTATGTGCTGCATGCTACCTATAAAATACATCAGGTTCCTAACTACCATTTAGTGGGAACACATATATTGAAGCAAGACAGTTAATGCCTTACACAGCAAAGATGATTTTTAAATAATAATTGTATTAAAGTTCCAGTTTCACCTGAATAATTGTAACAAGCCTGGATCTTGTGGCTGGAATATTTCAGATTTATAATGATACAAATAAGCCAAAGGTTTTCCAACATGCTAAATATCAGTCTACAAATAACCTTCCTAATTTTATATAGATAAATAATGGATATGCCATACTCAAGTGAATTAGCAGAAGAAAACAATTATTCTAGGGCTGTTCTCAAATAGGTAATAAATAAAGTGGGGCTAAGAAGGGGGAACAACCATGCCTGAGAACTCCTAAGACAATTCTAAATGTAAAGAGATGTATATGAGACTCTCTGGTTTCACATTCTATGTAAGAACTATTTCAACAAACTCAGAACAGAAATCCTATTTAGTACCAGAACTAGTTTTAAAATATTTTTTATCATTATTTCTCCTGTATGTGTAGCATTAGTCTGCCTCCAAGCTACAAACCAGTGAACTAAATTAATAAATAATTTTAAAGATTTCTATTTTGTCATACATTAAATCACTCTTTTGTGGATAGACCACACTTTGCATCAAATTACCTCTAATGCCAGCAGAATCCCACACACAAAGAAAGGCAACTGGCAGGGACAGATGCACACATCACTCTGCCAGATAATGAATTTCAAAGTGAGATACAAAGACTGAACCAGCTGAACAAGGAGCTGATCAGTCACCCTCTTACAATAGAAAAGGTAAGTAGTTCAGGGCTGAAGTATTTTTAAAAGATCTGTGCAGTCATAAGTGATGTCATGAGTGAACACGTGTTCACTCATGTTTACTTGCACGTTTACTCAAGTGTTTACTTGCATGTTACGTCATCCACTAAAAGAAGCTGGGAAGGTCTGGCATGAAGCTGGCAGGTGGCAGCTGCAGCACAGGCAGAAGGAAGCGTTTCTTCACCATGTATTTAGCAAAATTCTTCAACCCTTTTGCCAACAGAAGGTTGCCGATCCTAAAGCTGACCCGAATTAAAGGATTTACTAAGCAATTTCACACAAGAGAATTTCACTAAATGATATTAAGCCCCAAAGTCATTAGTGAATCAGAAAGTCCCTGCGTTGCAACTGTTGGAGACTGCAACGTTATGGAAAAAAAAAAATTATTGTATGTTTGCTCTGCTGATATATTTTTCCTTAATTTTCTGCTTTTAGACACTGCAGGAGACAGCATACTTAGCTCAACAACCTTTGTTTTTACCACAGGACTTTCTGTATTTGTAAACTAGACCTGCAGCTGCCCACAGCTTTTGGCTATGGGGCCTGACCTGGTTTTGGCATGACATACCTTACTTTCACATCATTCAAATTACCTTCTAGGACTCCATGTTTAGGGACCGTATGTGTTTTTTTTCAGTACACCTATTCCAGGGACTCAGCAAAATCCATGTTGAATACTGCATTTGCTTTGACAAACATCTACCCTGTCAGAACTTATAATGCTATCATATTTTTTTCTAATTTATCAAGAGCTTTTCCAAGAAAAATAAGTTGATAAAACGGGTATAATTTTGAGGATTTAAAATATCAGTAGCTTTCAAACAGGTAACCAATTGAAAATATTCACTGCTAAATCTCCAGTAACATACCACAGTATGTCATTTTTACATTCTACAGTTAATTTGCGTAATGGAGCCAAGATTTCTGAATGTATGTGATTAAAGAGGATAAATATGAAAGTGTATAACAAGAAAATGACATTTAGTAATCTGAGCATTCCCAAATCTGTAATGCCAAACTCTCAGAAATTATAAATATGCACATTTGCACTATCATTTGAAAATCTTTTACTGTCCAGTAAACTCCTGGTCCAGCCTCCTTCTTGACAACAGGATCTTAAAACTTGAAGTATTAAGTAGCTGAAAATTATAAACAGAGAAAACCCTGAGTTGCCTATGCCATCTCTCCCACCCTGAAATTGCCTCAAATAGGGTATCTGAGTATCTTGTTTTATTCAGTAATAATTCAGAGAGGAGGCTATGAAAGAGGTTTGTTTCATTCACTGTACGAGTTCTAACAAATTAGTATTACCTATTATGAGTCTTTGAAGAATATAATTATAAATTCCAACTGTTTGTGCCAAAGCCTCTTGAAGACAAACTTCCTCACAGCTACTAATTGGCAATATCAAAGTGGTTCTGAAGAAAGCAAACTCACCACTTTTACACAAAAGCACTCTCATCCTCAAGAAATCACCTACATACGCCTGTGCTCATCAATCAGTGGAAAAGGAAATATTTAGCCTGCCAGCAGTTCAATTTCTGTATGAAAGAGCCCACCAACATGTGACAGCCAAACAAAAAGTGAAAGAAAAGAAGGAACCAAAGACAGTCTGAATTGTTTGGAAAATACATTGCTGGAAGATCTCCAGGGAGCAGCATGATACCTTTCTGACAGATCAATCTACTAGCTCTGTAAGGGTAGTTCACTTACAGGCACGGTGCTACAATTTTTTATTATAGGTGTTTAGTCAGCCTTTATTAATCTTAGCGTTTGTGAGTACTCCTCTGGCATCTAAAGACTTCAGTCAGACACTGCAACCAACTTTCACTATGTTCAGAACATGTGCACAAGAAGTAATGATCATTGCCCTGAAGAGCCCAAATTCTAATTTCAAATAACATGCAGGTTTCCCACTGGCTTGCTTGCTTTGATGAAAGCATATGTTCCTGAAGGCCAACTTTTGGCTTTACATTCCTCTCAACACTGAGAACTCTGTTTTCAACTAAGAGGCCTACTGTGATGATGGTGATGATTGTAAGCCATATGCATCAACTATCCTATCTCAATCACTGCAGGAAACCAGCATGTTTTCTCTTGGATAGCAACTCACTCAGTCCCAAGCTTGCAGAAAATATCTGTATGAGAGTCACTTTTAAAGTAAATCTGTAGCAACGCCTTTACAATATTTCGTTCAGATCTGAAGAGGACAACAGCAATCTCACCAATGTTCCTCTCATATTTTCTATGGAAACTCACATAACATGTAAAAGTTTCAACCCTGCAAAGCATGTTGCACTTGTTTAACCATGGAGTTTCTTCCAGAGGAAAAGCTGTACGTGCTTTTAGACTCAGACACCCTAATGAATGTTATTTTCCTGCTTGGTAAGCAAAATAGTGTCATGTTTTTATACTAGTTTCAGTAGTGAGAGCTTATCAGAAGCTACTTCATCGTACCCCAACAATTTAACAGAAATTGAGTTCACTGCACAGACATATTAGATGTGGCTCACTTCTCTCCTTTTTGATTTCTGAATCTTTTACTTGTTGTTTTCGTTTGGTTTTGGGGTTTTTTTTTGGCTGAAAAGAGGGTCTATACTACTTTTATAGGATAAAAACGATTAATAGAGATACAAACCACAGCCTGAAATGTTACTTTTGTTCTGAACTTTTTTTTTTTCCCAAACTTTTGGTAACTTCTTAGTAATGCTACTAAGAGAGGACAGTATTGTCCCATTCAACGGTTTACTGAGAGTAGATTCAAAAAGTAATGATGGATTAAATAAAAATTTAAAATGTCAAGAATTCCACAGATGTTTCTTTACCTTAAATTCACATTCTTACCATTACACATTAGAATGAAGATAATACCTGTTTATGTATCATACTGCAGCATTAAGACCCACCAGAGTGTATTTTGGCAGAACATTAAGTCTACACCCCAGATACACTAAAAGCCTTCTTGGGTCATCAATATCTGCAGTGTGCATTAAAGCACTACTAAAACACATCCTATACAGTCTTAAAAGCATTAAAATATAACTAGTTACAGGGAAAGTAGGTTAAACACACTACAAAATTATACTCGTAGAATCGTTTCAATTGGAAGAGATTCTCAGGATCATCGAGTCCAATCATAACATAACCTAACTCTAGCACTAAACCATGTCCCTAAGAACTGCGTCTAAACGCCTTTTAAACACCTCCAGGGATGGTGACTCCACCACTGCCCTGGGCAGCCTGTTCCAATGCCCAACAACCTCCTATAACGAGAGCCAGTTCTCATATCGCTTGAAGTTAGCACACTACCTTTTCAGGTCAAGTTTCATTTAACAAACAGAAAGTGAAACCAGCCCTTTTCTCTATGTACTATTCTTCTGCAGGTAACACCCAATTCAGTCTCACAATTTTTACTTCAAGATCACGATGGCTATATAACCTTAATCTGTAAATTATATACGAAACTGTTTATATGGCTGGGCATCTTAATATCATTTTTATGTACCTAATAGAGCTGAGAGCCTAAAAAGCTGTGTCCGTGCTTCCCCAGCAGAGGACTATGAGGATAAAATGGGAATGCAGCTAAATTGTAGAGTCCCTGCCTGCTGGGGACGCAAATGATTCAAAAGCCCCACAGTAATATCCTCTTCTAGCAGACACCTGCCATTGCCAGTCCCTGGATCCAGACCTGAGCTGCCTAAGCAATTCAGAAGCTCAAACTCCTAAACTGGCAGCCCTGCTTTAGAAAGCAGAATACAGAATGGGGAAAAAAAAAAAAAAAAAAAAAAAAAAAAAAAAAAACAAAACAAAAAAAACACCCACAAACACAAACAAAAAACAAAACCAACCAACCAACCAACCAACCAACAAAACAAAAACCAGTGGATCTCAAGATGAAAGAAAAACATTTTGAGGTTACTATGAAAACTGGAAAGGGAAAGAGATATGTATAAATAAACAAAATGGTCACATGCTATAGCATTTTTAAAACCTTGGAAATTTAGTATTTCAAGAGCTTTTTAAAACAAAAACAGTGTTTCTGGATAATTTTTTTTCCAGTATTTGTTGAGCTTTTTGGGAAAAAATGTTTGTTTGTCTGGTTTTTTTTAATGCTCTGAATAGTTTCTTCCTCTCATTCATCACAGAAGTTTATGAAGCTAATATTCATTATATTAATACCCTGCTTCCCATTAATTAAAAATGCTTTAAAATTCCTTCTGTGCAAAACCTGGAGGCAACTAGACCTTCAGATTCAGGTCTTAAAACACTCCGCAAACTGAAATTATTGACGAGGGGAAGGCACTTTCCCTGTTGTCTGGCTGAATCAAATACTGCTTATGATGGTGACAGAGTTTCTCAGAAAAATATCTTAAGAATATCCCTTACTCCTTTCTATACACTGCAGTTGTCAGATTGGCCCGTTTCAAACATCTTAAACTAAACAGCTAACTAAACAGTAAACATCTACCAAGACAATTTGAAGGGTTGTCTTATTTTTTTAAAAGAGACAATAAAATAATAAAAGCCAGATGATCAAGAAATGATACACGATACAACTACCTGTTCTTTACAAGTACAAGGTGGTGGTGACGCTGAGTCTGCAGCAGGTACACAGAATTTGCGTCAGTCTGAAGGATCTCTTTGATAAGTTGTTTGCATTTTTTCTTAATTTGCGCAGTTGTTGTCTCCTCCCCAACTAGACAACATTTTTGAGAACTGAATGAAAAAGAGTTCTGGCTGTTTACTCAGTATGTCATGGCCTAGTGAACAAACTCAAGAGATGGGAGAAGGCCTCAGGAAACAGTGCCTTTGGCTTTTTTTTAGTTAAAGCCCTTTAATACAGCAGGTAGATTTTTGAGTGTGTGTTTTGGTTATTCTTTTTTTTAAGCCACTCACTTGAAACCCATCATGACACTATCAGGCAAACTTCACATATTTCAAGGGCCAACCTGGCCAGTATAATATGGCTGTAGGTCAATCATCCCCTAATTATGATGCAATCTAGAGTGCAAAAAATTGAGCTGAAGTACAGTGAATACCTTCATTTTGAAGTCTTTTTTTTTTTTGGCCATAGGTTTAAATCTGGGCTTCTGTGTTGTTTTTCTTTTCACAGGGAGGCAGGAAAATCTGTTTGAGGGGTTTAAACTTAGTCTTAATACAAATTCATGGGCCTCTGAGGTATTCAGATTGGACTGCATCAGTGCATAATATTTTGAAGGTCCTTAATGAAGCAAAGACTCCAGAAACTGATTTTGCAAAACTATGTAGCCTGCATACAAGGCTTCTTTCATATTTTAATGAGCAAATCTCTGTGGAAAAATTTCCAAAAGAATGGAATGAAAAGGATTTATTTTAGTAAGACACGCCATTGGTATTAGTAGAGGTCATAGATAATCAGCAAGCAAGCATTCCACTGATACTGTTTTCAGGGATTGCAGCAATGCTATAACTCAAACAAGCATCCTGGAAACACATTGGAGCCTCCGGCAAAATCCTGACTAAAGACACTGTGACAATGAAAATAGGTTCAGATTAAAAAATACATAGATGAAGGCTTCTGGGATGCTCATATAAGATCTGTTAGCAAAAGAACAGATCTTGCACAGCTTTGTGACACAGATGTGAAGGTCCTTCCTCTAAAAGATCCCAGGCAATTTCATTCGATCACGTTGGAGAAGTGCATGAAAAGAATGGGTACGCTTCAGCCCAGAATCTTTTTTAAGAACGTTCAGAAAGACTCATAAAAATACAAATGAAAACGGAATCAGCATTAGCTTCCTATAGCACTGGAAGTTAGGCACAGGAGTCATGAGCTCTAGATGGCATCTCGAAGCTGCAGTAGATGCTTCAAGCTGCTCTGAGTAAAAATGACTGCTGATATATCATAGTAGTCAAGAAGCATTTTCTTTCTTTTATTTCTTGTACATGAGTCATTTGAACACATACTCAAATACTGTGCATTACGGAGAATGAAGAAAGCTAAACCATCCACCTAGCAATTAGTTTAGACTTTTTCCCAATTATTTTCTCTTTTTTTTTTTTGCCACAGAAAGGCTAGCTCCAAATGCTCTACTCAGTTTTGTCATGATAGTATCTAAATTCCTCATCCTTACACATGCAATGTGTTATCAATTATCAACTGAATAAGCTATTTGGTCTCATAAAATTACATCTTCTTGTCTCATATGACAAATCCTCTCTCTATATGTATATTTCTATGCAACAGACAATTCACGAGTGGTTATTTCACTAGAGAAATGAATCTTCTGACCCAGAAAACAAACAAACAAAAAAACTTCTGGTAAGAATCTTCCCTTCCTTAGAGCACTGAAAGTCCCAAATTGTAGGAATTACAAATTAGTCTTAACCAGTTATTTGGTCAACATAGAGAAACAACTGCACGAACTTTTCTGGAGGCTTATAGCAAAGTTAGCTCTTAGCAGACACACCACTCCATAGAGAATCTATACTCTCCAGTTCCTCATAACTTTGCACGAGGTTCAGTCATGTAGGTGACAGGCTAAGTATTGTCTCTTGAATTTAAAAAGTATTTAACAATGTAATATTAAAATACTCCAAACTAAACTGTTGCTTTCACAATTTAATACATGCATATAAAGCAGTATGTTCAAAAACTGGAAGAGAAATTGGTCCAGCAGTAATATTCTACCTGCCAAGTTTCTACCTACAGCAGTTGAAATGTCTGGATTATAATTAAAGCTTTCCGGAAAAAAAAAAATAAATGACAGAATCCCATCTAGTAGAAGAACTGTCATTAAGCCAGTTTTCTCAAAAGCTAAGCTCCCTGAAGCACCTTAGGGATGTCTCCTGCCTTGGCAGTAAATAATACAAAACAGACAACTCTCTCTGTCTCTATACGTAATATTTATATTACACATGTTACTATAGTATTTACTGTTTTATATTGTTGCATTACGCCTATTTATTTATTATATAATATACATTATTTAGTTTTATTATTATATCTATAATATGAATTTTACTGTATGCACCCAAATAATTGGTGCTGCTCACAACAGAGAATATTCTACTGATGACAAAATACGTACTCATCACTGAGAAACTAGTTCAGAGGCTTCAGCCTCTTAATCAACAGGAAACTAGTCAAGAGCTCTGGTATGCGTACAGCACAAATGTTTTACTGGTGTAATAGCACCTTATTCTACGGTGCAGAAACTGTTCATAGCACAGAGCATGGATACAAAGATGCACAAGCCCAAATTTCACGGGTATGCCCAGAGACACATCAGGAACAGAAGCAGTTGTTTCGACAAATCAGTACCTTTTACAAATATTGTTAGGATCACTCAGGAAGAATAGTTTTCTACACCAACACAAACCAGACCTTTGTCAGAGAGGCAGCTACATCTGAAGAATATTAAAACCTTAGGTGTGACTGTAACAATTTATTTAGCTATTATATAGAATTAGAAACAATAAACCTTTGATTTTGATAAGGTAAAACCTTGTGTAAACATATGATCACACAGATGGCATGGATCAGAGCATCTGAACTGCATTTTGAGGTTAAAAACAAAACAAAACCAAGACAAAACACAAAATGACAACAACAACAAATACCACCAAAACCACAACACTTTGATAGGATAAAATTTTTGGCTTATTTTTTTTGCTTATTCTTTGACATTTAAGACAGAAGTTCAGTGAAGGTGAAAGAGGCCTGAGTTTCATGGAGTGAATTATTTCAAACTAGTAGTTACTATGCCTGTCAGTTTTTTCTTGAGTGCAACACTACAGATCAGACTGTGTTCAAGAACAGAGACAGTGTATTTAACTTGAGTATGGCAAGCAGTAATATATGCAGCATAACACGCTTACCTAATATCCTTTATTTAAAATGCACAACACTTGATGGAAAACACAAAACACTCTGAAAGACAACCAAAGCTATTCATATTTAATACTTCAAATAAGAAGTCTAAAGTGTTACAGAGGTGACAACATGTTAGAGAAAATGCCAGCATTTAGGCTTGTCAAATTATAAAATAATAAGCTTCTACTTTAGATTTTCTGAAAAGGCAATTAATTGTGAAACTTTTTCACAAAAAAAACTTCGTGCCTCTGACAGAGTCTAATGAAAAAAAACAGAGATACGATACGTTATTTGTGTATTTTCCAATAAGAAAGTGCTCAACCATAAACTGCAAAGCTTTCTGTGATGACTTCTTTTCACTAAAACAGAAACTATAAGTAAGCTCAAATGTTTTATTTGTCATCCATTAAGAAGTACAGTGAAAATATAATCATCAGTGATCTCCTTAGGTACATCATCAGCATGTCCTGTAGGTTTGGCTCTCAGATCTGCAGCAAATTACCTTCCTTTATTTTGCATAGGGGCAAAAGTAGGTAAAAAAAAATGAACAAACAAAAACCACAGTGCCAAACACAACTCATATAATAAGACATTTTTGTGTATTGATGCAGTGAGTAAGTCTCCAAATATGATGTACTGATTTTATTTATCTTAATAATTTTCACAGCCTGATGAAATTTCTGTTAATCAAGAGATTTTTTCCTTGTAAACCTAAGGGACAGTAGCATCTATCAATTGCTCTGTGAATTAGTAACTTCTAAAAATATTTACAGCTCTGTATACAGTGGCTGTATCCCTGTATTACTCACACACAAGGCAGTAAGAAGTTTCTTCAGGGATTAGATTCCACAACAGTAACAAGAGAATCTTTTTGAACCAGGTACAGCAACTTTTATTCAACATGCTAAATCCTTAAGAAAAGCACAGCTGAACTAGAGACCTCTTTGATATATTGCCATCTATTTTCTTACAGTAAATTCTGAATGGAAAGAAAGCAAGACTATTTCATTTCACCAAGCCCATAAAGACAAGATCTTTTGGAGAGTTTTTATGGTTTATCACATCAACTGATTTTGCTTTTGAGGAGAATATAAAAACACTGCAGATGAAATTCACAATCAAATCATTTGTGTAGTGAAAAACAGTAGTAAGCTAGTTCAAATAGAATATTAAAATCCAACACAAAATAAAATTAAAGTAATCTATTCAGTTTTAGTCTTGATTTTAGCCTCCATGTATTCTCCCAACCTAGTTTGCCAGTGTCATGGACTCATTTAACAAACATGTATTTTAATACAGCCACCACGGTCACATACTTAGCAAACATAATTTCTTGTATTTACAAAATGGAAGACAGAACTGAGAAATATAGGGACATGAAAAATATTTAGGATTCACAACATATATGTGGTTCCTACATTGTACTACAGCTAAGACAGTGAATATGACCTCTGACTTATATATGGGATATATCTGTATCCATTATTATTAAGACTATTATGGGACCACAAAAGACAGATTTATCAGAAGTGCTAAGGGAGCTATTATCTTCTCTCCTTCATTTCAGCTATACACTCTTGGATGTGTAGCTGAAGAGAGACTTTTAAAAAGTCACATCTGGACTGCAGCTGCATCTGTCTTTATGGCTTCAGATCCAGTATTCTTTTTGGAAAAATTGCACTGTAAAATTAGAAAAGACTCAGGAAAGTCCTATGACAGCAATACACCTTGAAAAAACATCTGACAATGACAAATGGAGATAATGAATCTATTTAGTTTATTCAATACAACTCAGATATTTGTTGATCCCACTATTTGTATTATGTTCTGCATTCAAAACCTGCAATACCAAAAAGCAATAGAATACTACGCTCAAGTGTATAAAGCACTAGGGATTTTTTATAAAGCTTTTGAGGGAAGATAAACACATTCAGCTGTACTTGCACAGCTGTATTTCTCTCAATATGTGAAGTATCGTCACTGCTCTGAAAAGGAATTATTTATGGTAAATACTCTTCCATTTTCTTTTGCTTACATTCAGAAGAAGAGTTCAAGGGCAAAATATATGTATGTTTGGTTACAGAAAGTATGTGATTTAGTAACTCTACAGGTATTGATGATCTTGCTGCTCTACCATCACTTTTTATTTTTTGCTTCAAGGTGCTTCCTCCTATTCTCTGCCATACTAAATATTGTGATTAGAAGAATTTTAAAATTCTTATTTTTAGTTCCATTCTCTCCCACTTTCTCAACAGTTTTCTTTACCTACTATACACATACACGTGCAGCAGCACGTAATGCAAAGCCTGTCATGCAGCAAAAGTGGTGGAATCTATAAAAAAGTACTAACAACATTTTTGGGTTAGGGAGCAATTAAGCAATCTGGACATAAAGCTGCTGTTAGAGGATGTAGGAA
>VWYH01005721.1:0-10823 GCA_013399365.1 Pampusana beccarii
TCATCACTGTATTTTCCTTTAGAAATTCCTTCCTCTCCCAAAGTTTGAGTACACACAGCAAAATCCTCCCTCTGCTTAGGAACAATCCTTGTCCTTTCTCATTCTTTCAAACAAGCACATTAATCACAAGCTATGTCTATAATGACTCTCTAGATTACTGTGATGGTGTGACCCCTGCTCAAGCACTCTCTCACTCCTCAGTGGTACTGGGGAAAAAATATAAGGTGAAAAGTTCGTGGATCAAGGTAAAGACAGAGACCGCTTGCCAACTGCCATCGTGGCCAAAACAGACTTGATTTGGTGAACAAGTTTTCTGAGGAGCAGCTGAGGGAACTGGGGCTGTTCAGCCTGGAGAAAAGGAGGCTGAGGGGAGACCTGATCGCTGTCTACAGCTACCTGAAAGGAGGCTGTAGCANGAGGTCTCTTACAACAAAAATGATTCTATGAAAATTAGTTTCATTTATTGCCAATCAGAGTTCGATGGTTAGAAACAAAGACAATACTAAAAATACAGACACAGGGGGTGGGGAATGAGGGCTGCAGTCAGTTCACAGGGCTTTAGCTCTGCCAGTCCTTCCTCACACTCCTTCCCTGCTTCAGCATGGAACTTCTTCATGGCTGCAGTCCTTCAGGATACATCTGCTCCAGCGTGGGCTCTCCACAGACTGCAGCCTCCTTCAGGTCACATCCAGCTGCTATGGTAGGGTTGTCCACAGGCTGCAGTGTGGACATCTGGTCTGTTCCTCTCCACTGGCTGCAGGGAAATGCCTACCGGTCAGTGCCCTCCTCAGGGGCTGCGGGAGATCCCTGCTGGGCACCCAGAGCACCCCCTCCCTCTCAGCACTTGCAGGGCTGCTTCTTGCCCTTTTTCCTCACACACAGCTGAGCAGCACTTTTGCCCTTTAACTATGTTCGTCTCACAGTGGCAGAGGGTCCACTGGAGCTGGCTGGGACCAGCCATATCTCGTGCGAGGCGGCCGGGCCCCTCCTCAGGCAGGCCAGCCAGCAGCCCCCACCCTTGCCATGCACACCCACCAGGCAAACTATAGAAGTCCATCAATATAATTTTCTCTCTACAAGTCATTTTTGAAGACACTTGGCTATGGAAGTATAAACATCGAAGTTACTAAATAAAGTCATTAACTTCGCAAGGTTTTTTTTTAAATGTCATGAACTATCCTAGATCTAACTCTCCAGGTGGAGCAACTAAAAGAAAGAGTTACGCTTCACTGTTTATAATACATTTTATTAAACATGTACCAAAAATGCAAGAGATGTTGCAAGTTCTAATTCACTTTAATTGTAATATTACCCCACCTCAAAACAAAATCCAAGTAGATCCACAAACCTGGGGAACCAGGGTCAGACAAAATTCACAACACAAAATTCTGGTTTCCCTTTCTGAATTTCAAAATCCAGGAAAAACCTAATAGAAACATTGGACTACGATGTTTTGCTTTCCTTGCTGTTATTCTCAAGCAATAAGAACCTACCTTTTGGTTACAACAACTGGCTGCATTTTTTTTTTTCAGGATATAGAAGAACCTTACTGCAAACAAGCAAGTAAACAACACAGCTTTATGCCTATGAAATATTGATATTGATAATCCTTTTAATCTTTGGCAAAATATGGGACATCTGTTTGCTCATTACTACATTAAAAACTCTCTCATTATGGCACATGCATACACATAGAAAAATCTTGTCAAGAATATAGACTTAAAAATATAAAAGCCTATTAAATATTTTTACATTCTTTGCTACCACCCAAATATTTCACTTCAGGTCTTAAGGTATTTGCCTTTCAAAATGCCTTTTAACACTTTTTTTCTTTTAAATAATATCTTTCCAAACCCTAGCTAAAGTAGAGGCCCACTGCACCTGTGAAAGCAGAAGCATGCTAAGTAGAATTTAATACTAGCTTGTTAGCATGCTATGCAAACTTTAAACTTAGCTTGGTTTAATGTAATGCAAAGAAGCTCTCCCATCAGAGCATTTCCTTTTTAAGTCTGAAACAAGCAGATACTGTATGTGTTACATTAGTAGTGAAACCACATTTAAAACATGAAACCTACAGTTCTCAAGAACAAACCTGGGCAAGCTGATTTTCTGCACATCAGGCAAAGAGGTTCAGAAGCAGTGATCGTACAAAAATAATCTTTAGATTTTTTGTGGGGAATCAACTATCACATAGTCTTACAGTACCAAATTTGTTAATTATTATTTTAGTCAATTATTTCCACGTTAATAATGTGGAATTACTATGTCGTATTGAGTCATGCTGTATTGGTTTATATGTAAACACACCTCTGACAAAGGCTATTGCAAACTGCCTACTGAAAAACCAATGACTTAGAACGGCAAGATCTAGAGTATAACACCTGTGCACTTGAAATACCAGCTAAACTTTGGTCAAAGACATGGAATGTCACTGTGTTACTAAAAGAAATGAAAGCAAGACTGAAATAGCTGGAAAACAAGATCAGCACACAGCCATCACCTAAAGTGATCTACTAGTGATTGTAGATACCCTATGTAAATGCTCCATGGATTAGTGATAGGGTATTAACAGATTTAGACATGGACCATGAGATATCAGGATATAACTAATGGACCCATCAGGTTTGAATACAGTCTGAAAAAACTTTAAAGTCATAATAACTTGCCTCTAGAGCTAACTATCAGCTACTGACTCCAGGATACGAGACACTGGAAATGGAAGCATGCATGTTTGCACTTTGGTAGGAACCAGATAACTGAGTCCCATGCAGAAAGATACATATGATGTTCCTCATTTATCCACTGGGAGCAAAATACATGCATTATCTGCCAAAATCATGCATCAGCCATGGAAAAAAAAAAATATCAGAATTATACCATCTGGAAGAACATCAGCTTAGAATTGACTCGAAATCACCAACTTAAACTCATTAGGAATCCCATCATACACAGCAAGAAGCTAGAGTTATTAATCAGGTAAGAAGCAAGGCAACTTCAGATCAACTTTAGAGAATGCAGAAACCCTGTGTGTAACTTTTAAAATAAGTTTATTTTTATAGGACAGTCAAATACAGGAGCAGGAACCACACATACACTGCTGGACCCCTATAATCACTATTTGTGTATTTATTAGCTTTGTTGTATATCATACTATGTACTGCAGCATGCCATGGAATACCCAGAAGCTGTACATAACCCAGTAGCAACAGTATAGTATGGATTTCACAAGAAAGGAATGAGGCAACATGCAGAGAAGATACTCTGCACTAAAAGCCATGCTTTGCAGCACTCCATGGAGCTGGCAGAGACAGCAGAGCACCCTAGACTCACAGTGATGGAATTCATGAGGCACATGGCAAAAACAGCAACTGAACTGTATGCCTGAAGGAGGAGGTAAAAAGATGAACTGGGAGAAGCAGAAACAACACTCAATAGTCATCTGTGAAGAACTATTCTGACTGTATGAACAGAAGTGAAAGGCTGATAATTTAGTAACTTTCCAAGTCGGCAAACAGGAGGTGGCCTCATGAAGCTGCATATTAGTAGATGAAAAAAAGAATATTCCAGTCTTTTCACTTGGCGTTCTAAGAATGCATATCAGAAAGTGAGCACTGGTACTGTACAAACCTTGAATACAGATGTTAAAAATGTCATTAATGGCTATCATAAGACAGATCAGATAATCAGCAGCAGGTTGCCTAGCAGGACTTGTTGCTTAACAGTACAGCCCTGGAGGGGGTTGACTTATGAAACAACTCTATCCACGACCAATATATCAACTATAAATCACTCTTATGAAGATGCACAGAAATAGAGATTGAGCAAGAATAAGGATTGCAAGTAACACAGAAAAAATTGCTGAGGTATAAACCCATAGCTTTAACACCAAATGCAAACATTGAAATTATTTAAGGCTTCGTATAGTATCCATGAGAAGCACTCCACAGCATGAAAATGCTCTGATATAAACCATGGGCAGGAATTTTGATCCTCAAGGGGATGTCAAATCATGAACACTGTTAAAACTTAGTTAATTCTCTTAATAAAAAAGAGTCTTAAAAAAATTAGTGAGGAAATTATGTTCTAATTTATAACAAAAAGTTAACAGAATTAATTTCAAATGTGTGGTAATACATCATTATACTCAAGTATTAAAGCAGAATTCTTCAGCAATATTAAGTAATCCTAAAATGTTTGGCTAATACACATTACTGATTTTTTTTCATATCTTAATCATTACGGAATTATTCATGATAATGTGAAGAACAGTCTAATAGAATTATTTTGGTTAGAAGAGACCCTTCAGATCATCAAGCACAACCATAACCTAACTCTAGCACTAAACCATATCCCTGAGAGCCTCATCTATGTCTTTTAAACACCTCCAGGGACAGTGATTCCACCACTTCCCCAGGCAGCCTGTTCCAGTGCTTCACAAACCCTTCTGTGAAGAAAGGCTTCCCAATATCCAATCTGAGCTGACCTGGATGCATATTCTTCCACTTCTGACTTAATTTCCTCAATGCATACTAAGGAAGAAATCTTGAATTTCTCCACCCTACCAAATAATTGCTTTTTGCTTCCCAAGGATATAAGCAGTCTGCACCACTTTGATATATACAGAGCAATGTTCTGACATTTTCACTTGGAACATCCACCCATTCTTTCCTGGTTCAGGTAACTCAAAGACATACACAAATTCGTACAAAGGATGTGAACACTAGAAACAATTGTCCAGGAGAATTCCACGTTCCAAGCAACTTCTGTCTACTGCATCACCACCTCGGCAGTGTCATTGTCTCCTGGGCATCAGCTCCCTTTCTCTCCCTCACTCTCCTGTTGCCTTTAGCAATTTCCTCTCGAGAATACAATCCCCTTGGGCCTTTCACACAGAGTAAGCACTCCTGACCACACTTGCCTCTGTCTAGGATATCCATTCAGATTTCTCTCCCATTTAGTCAAGATTTTCCACCAGTATGGATTTAGCTATTTGATTATTTAAGGCATACATCAAAGCCTAAAAGTACTAACCGCTAAATAAACCCCTATCTAGTTAGGGCTTGTATTCTATGTCTTAGTTCACTCAGGTCATCCTTTTAGTAGCAATTAAGGCAAAAGAAGCACTTCGTCAAATTACAGAAAATTAATTATTTAATTAAATGCTCATCACTTCATACTAAGCCAGATTGTCTTCCAACCCCAGACAGCTGGAAACAGTATTTTTCCCATGAAATTAGCAGTTATTACAAACACACTGCTCTGGTGCTTCTGCCCAGGGCATGGATTTATAGCTTAGCTTTTTTAATAAAAGCTTTCACCAACTAAAAGTTATCAGTTCCCATTCAACTTAACTAGCACCAGACTGGATCAAACTTACCAACAGATAAAAGCTGCAATTACATATATTTTCTTCTATCATAAGCAGGTCTGTTAGCAAGACCAAAGTTCAGAGCAGTAGCTAGAAAAAAGTAAATCCAAAGTTTACCCAGATTAGCCCTCCAGGTGGGCCCAATTCTATACACTTCCACTCCAATTGCTTCTGAAATACTGTTACATTTCACATTTTATAAAATTGAAAAGAAACATGTCAATACACTGTTAATGTCAAGGCAAATTTTCGAAAGTCTATTTTGCAAGACATAATTCTTCATGCTAAAAGTGTTTTAAACAATACTATTTGCTTAGCACTGACATCTCCTTCAACAGAAAATCCACAGCATTGTTCTAAAACTTCAATACTTGTAGAGTTTAAAGTTTCTGTGAAAAAGGGTCTCATAAGAAGTTTCTGTATCTGTGTAAGTTGACATATGCATGAAGCATCCTCTGTTAACTTGTCAATCTATTTTTAAAAATGTCAATCTGTACTTCCTCTCAAGTACTTAATTATTAATGGTGGTCAGTGTCATACTATAAATAAACAAGAAGTACTGCTAGAGTAAGTAACAGTGGCCGTTCAACTAACGGTATCTTTTAACAGTAGGTAGTTTTTTTTATTATCAGTGCTTGACTACTGGAAAGAACCACCTCACTTTTTCTTCAGACCATGTATAAAAAACTTAGAAGCTTAAAATTGGAAACTGCCACTGCTCTTTCATATACATACTTTCTTGTACTTTTCGTAAAGTGGAACTAATACATTTATACCAGCTCTAATTTATAACATGAATATTTATTAAGTTCTTCACAAAAGCAACTTTTTGTTATTTAGAAAAAAAAAAGTAATTCAATAAGCATCTCTTTCAGGTAGACTTCAGTCTCCTATCTTCTTGCCTGTCCTGACCTCCAGATACTCACAACAGATATTCAAGAAATCCACCCTTTCAGCAGTCCATTCTGAAGAAGAATGGCTTGCAACTTGTAAATTAATATAAAATGTCATTATTGCCTTCATTAAGCAATAGTGCTTCCTAATTACTGTCTCTGGAAAGAAAAAAAAAAAACCAACCCACACACAAAGAAAACAACAACAACATACCAAAAAAAAAAAGCCACACAACCTATTTTACTGAAGATATCTCCATTATGCAAACTGAATTTACTGCTCAGTCCTGGTCCAGGCATTGCCACAGAACTGTCTAAACATCTCTTTACAACACAGAGTATCCTAAAAGGCAGCTAATAACCAATAGCGTGTTTCCATTAAGATTTTGACATGAGTATGCATCATGACAGTATAACCAAACCAAAGAAAATCATTGCATCACAGTTTTTGCATCTTGTTTAAGCTACCAAATTATAAATCAAGAAGGTTTTCTACATCAGTAATATATACAGAAAGGAAGATGAAGACCAACCACTGGATTAAAACAACATGGCAAGTATGAATCCTATATGAAGGAAAAACTGAAGGTTAGGTTGAAACATAACTCCTCCTGTATAGATAGTCATCTCCAGTGACAAACACATGGCTAAGTTTAAGCATTGTTAAAATTTATCAAACATGACATTTCTCTAAGCATTTTTCAAGATCCTCCATAGGGATCCACGCAGAAGAGCTATCCTGACCAGCCAAATCCTTTCTGGAAAAGCCCTGGAACTTGTGATATAAACACTTTCTTGTCAAGACTTTGTAAACGGGTTTGAAAATTTATTAATATAAATTACAACCAGGATTAAAATAGTGCTGGCCTTTCTGTGAGACTTCCTGAAGTAGGGGGGCATAGTAGATGACCTTGAGAATTCCCTTCCAGATCAAGTTATTCTGTGCATACCACGTTATGTTTGATATATCATGCTGTGACTGCATGAGTTACTGCAAGTCACTCTGTACAAAAGCAGTGATTGCACTACGAGAACAGACACAGTAATCAAGTCAAAGACAGTACAAGCTTAAAGGTCATTTTGGAAGCTGGACTTCCAGCTCCAAAGAACATTTCTGTTTGTTCTTTTAGTGACAGACCCTAGACCTTCCAACTCCACAGCTGAATCCCACAGATCCACCACTATAGGACTGCCATTAACATCCATCCCTAATCCTGTACACAGAAGTGGTCATTGAAAGATGACTTTAGGAAATTAAAGAACTACAAAGCTTTACAGTAAGGAAGGGTATCTCTAATAAATACCACCTGACTTTGACAATCAACTACAGCAGTAATTTGGGACATTCAGGCTGGATTAACATAACAAAGCTTAAATCTGTGTATACATGAACTTTCCATTATACCCATAATTTCTTCTCATCCCTGGAACACATAGCAGAGCTTTTAACTTGAGTTTAAGCCTCCACCCTGTTATAACTAATTAAACACCTTCAAGGTGTTTTTCCATACCTGGCTAAAAGCAACTCAGCATCATGTATTGACTTTCACTGTCCTCCCCCATAACTTAATTCACATGCCCAGTTCCTGGCAGTTCATTACTTGATCTCATCCAATTAGTATAAAATAAATATTCATCCTTTAGGTCTCTATTCCAGAAAAATCAGCTCTTTTCAGTCCCAGTGATTATTATAGCAAGTAGCCCAACCAGACCACATAATTTTAATTCAATTAAAGACCATTGTCACAGCAACCTACCTGTTTTGGGGGGATGACATAATAATTCTACACTTGAAATACCTGAAGAAACTATTTTAACAAGTCTTCCTCGCATTAAATAAACAGGGAGAGACAAGTGTCTTACCAAATATCCCTGTAGAATTAGCTGTCTATCAATCTCTGCCCAATGTGACAGGAACGATACGATAAGAGCAGAAGCAACTGTGGCTTTCTGAATACAACATTCACATCTCAACTAATACTATGACTTATCATTGGGCTGATCTTCATTGTTGTAATACTATGTGGACATCTTATAGTGCTAGTAGCATTAATTATACACAGAAAATCATTACATTCCCTGTTGAATCAAAATAAGCATTCCTCATTTGGAGGAGTCAGGAGGGCCTAAAAGAAAGCCTTACGAAAATCCAATCATCCTTCCCTAAAAGGAAACTCTATAGCCATCAACAGCATCCCATACCACTCATCCTGCTTTGTCGTGAATGAAAATTTATTGACATACACCAGGTTAGGAGATAGGTAGTTACTATTCCCAGTTCTGGATCAGCAAGATCAAGGAAAACTAAATTTACAGTATAATGAAAGCTTGCCAAAAAATATTCAAGATTAAGATCCCAACTACATGAAATCAGTGCTATTGAACATGAAGCCAGCCAGAAACCTGACATCCCCCTCTATCAAAGTAATGACAAAACATATAGTAAAGAGGTAAGTTCCACCACTAGCAAAAGTAGTTTTCGCACATTATCATCTTAACATTTATTTTATCAGCTATTAGTTTTCTTCAATGCATTTAAATATATTTGTAAGCTTAGTTAGCAAGACATTAAAAGGACATGAAAGTAAAGATTAACTACGTACTTCAGGAAGAATATTTAAACATTTATCTTTAAGCACAATTAACTTTCTATTGAAAACATATTTAAAAAAAACATTCACTTTGCTACCAAACAACTATCAAACCAGAAGCACTCTGGTTTAGAAGAATAGCTTCTGAAATGTAAGAGAGAGTAATTGTCATAGTTTGAAAAGTATATTTCTATATCCTAGAGACATTAAATAATCCAACACTATTCCTGAACCTTTAATACTTACACAATAATCACTTTAACTAGAGCTAGAAACAAGAGTTTAGTGTGTCTCAGAGATGCCATCTCAAACCACAACCAAGCAACTCAACTGTCAAATACCACTGACAAAGCATGAGCCTGAAAAAAATGAAACAACTAAATATCAGGTAAGCTTTTAGAACTGTGACGCCTTTTTTTTCGTTCCCTTTCTCCAACTCTGTATACAGTTTCTTTCTCCATGTACTCGAGAAGCTCAAGAACCTAAAAAAAAATTGCAACAATTCAACTCCAAGTTACCAGATGTAATAAGTGCCAAACAGAAGAGGAAAAAAAGCTATCTCTAAGAAGTTCCAGTAGTTACGCACTTCCTAGTCAGAAGATAAGCTTGCCAACTTCCCTTCACAAAGTGCAATGTACCAAAACATTCCAGCAGCAACAGCAGCATCACTATAATCTCTCACTCTGCAACCACAACTGGAATTCAGGCTGCCGAGATGTGCTCTATAGGATGATTCCAGACTCCCCTTGACCCACTTCCCTGCCACCACCTCCCTGTCTCTGCCTAGTTGACATGTTAAGCCTCTTGCTAGGGAACTTGAGACCTTTTTCTAAGTCCTGATCAGAGGCTGCTACTACTACAGGCTGACAAAAACACACTTTAATTCTCAGAGTTCCTAGAGACTGTTGTTGTGCACCACATTTTCCTAAGTCAAATCCTGAGCAAGTTTTAAAAGTTTAAGCAGTTTAAGAAAGAGTTTTAAGAGAAATTAGGTGATCTGTTTTAATATTTAGATGACTGCAATACTTGTCAGACATCTAAATGTAAAAATCTGCCTTTTCTTCACAACTTTTTTTGAAAATGCATACAATTCATGTACTCAGTACAGTCTTTTTTTCAAACCAAGCTGTGTTTAATAAAATTCTATTTGCAAGCTGAAAATATTATGAAAGAAAACTTCGTTTGTCATCCAAAATTCAGTTTAAAAAAAAAAAAACAACACAACAAAACAACATGTGTTGAGTAAGAACATAAATACTAAGATTTAACACTAGTACTCTAAGAACCTGTGTGCTACATAGAATTACAGCTATTTTTTCCCTAAATCACATAACTGGACTGACTATTTAACAGTAACATAGAATAGCTACAGCATGCTTTTTGGCAAGCATTAGTCATAATTAATACACATCACAATTCTGAAAGCCACAAAAAGCAGATTTTTATCTTCTAAGGCAAATTAATCTTTGAGATTTCATTTATATGTACGCTCTTTATTCTTACCAGTGTAATACCAGACCTTTCAGCATTAAACAAAAACAGCAACACTAACTTCTTCAGAGGAGGAAGCATGTGGTAGAACATTTTCTCTTGGAAATGTTCTGGAGTCATGTTCAGAAAATACAGTCAAAGAACCAGTGGATAGATGACGGCAAAGCAGTGGATGTGGTCTATCTTGATTTCAGTAAAGCATTTGACAGTCTCCCCCAGCATCCTCGCTGCTAAACTGAGGAAGTGTGGTCTGGACAATCGGGTAGTGAGGTGGACTATGAACTGGCTGAAGGAAAGAAGCCAGAGAGTTGAGGTCAATGGGGTGGAGTCCAGTTGGAGGCCTCTATCTAGTGGAGTCCCCCAAGGGTCAGTACTGAGACCAGTGTTATTCAATATATTCATCAACAACTCGGATGAGGGAATGGAGTGCACTGTCAGCAAGTTTGCTGATGACACCAAGCTGGGAGGAGTGGCTGACAC